>CM019175.2:11303990-11372181 GCA_009739505.2 Apolygus lucorum
GCCCTAACTGAAAAAATTGTGATTTAAAGATATTGTTCTTCCATCAGTTTAAGATATTATTGAATTTTTAGAGACCACGCGGAGCCCTGTAGGACAAACCGTTCGCTCCCTACGAGAATTTGAGGGTTGGACGTACGATAAATTAGAAACACGAGTGTGAATAGCAAAATTGGCCTAATCTCCGTTCAAATTTCAACTGTCCTAAATGCGATCGATGTTTTTCTTCAAGTTGGTAGGTGGTGACAATGGCAAAGCCGTGTTCTTCGCAGACGAGTGATCTATAGAAAAATAACAAACCTTTGTGTAATAATTTGCAGCGTTTCGGGATTCTACGTACCTTGAAACGTAAACCAACACATTTTGAGGGAGGGGTTAAAAAAATTCTTCTTGATCGATTCCAAAGGTTCATTATTGAAAATAATTAACCAAAATAAACCAAAAAGACGTTTTCTCTCGCCCCTACGTTTCGAAAACACGATTTTTTCCTCAATCATCAATTGGAGTTTGGACCACATCCAACCAAATTACACTTTTATTTTGATTTTTCGAAAACCCTATTAGTAATTTGTATATAATATACAGGGTGTCCCCGAAAACGTCCCCCCCCCCTGCTAAAATCATCCAGGTAGTGGTAAAAATAAAAATTTTTTTTTGAATCTTCATGATTTTTCCTAAGGATCTCAAATATGACTACGGTGCGCATTGCGCACGTGCGCAATCGTGCGCAACGCAGACCAACTTCGTTTTTTAAATGAGACCCCCCATTTTTTATTGCAGATTCGGATTCTACGTGAAATTTCATGAACATTTCACCCCTCAACCGACTTTGTTTGTTGCGCGCAACCCGCTCAGTGCGCGCTCAAAGATGCGCAACCGCAAGGTTGTTTCAAAATGTGCATGTACGAAATACCTAAGTGTGATACATGATATTTTAGTATTTTTTTACGCTGAATCACGTGGTGATGTTAGTTTCTTGATTTTACTGCATTTTTATCAAATTATCGACGAAAAATGAACTTTTAAAAAAGGAAAATTGCATTTTTTAAGGGCAAAACCACCCTGTCTACTTAAAAACTTTTTTCCATCATAGTCGAGAAAAGATTTTCAAGTAGACAGGACGGGTTTTTTACAAGAAATTACAAGTAGAGAGTCCTTGTGAAATTACTAGTGAAGGGTCCAGTGTGATAAACAATCGTTTTGCCATGGATATGTCTTTTGGCTGGGGGTCGAGGAATTTTTCGCGGCACTTTATTTTTATCACAAAAAATGCAATGCTGCAACCAGTAAACAAAATCATAGCTACATATCGGTAGTAGGGATGGGTATCGATACTCGATATTTCAAAATATCGATACTTTCGTACCGATACTCGATATTTTAGTATCGATACTGCACAATCCGATATTATTGGACATCGATACTCTAGATCCGATATTTCCAAATATCGAGTATCGATACAGTTCTCGCGGAAAATTCACCAAGATGGCTAAAAAATTAAGAAGGTTGAGAGGCTTTTGGGTCATTACTCTTTGGTTGCACAAATAACGTCTATATCATGGAGAAAATCACTCTCCTTGGACTCTTGATAGTAAAACATATTGTTTAGTAGTGCATGCATTCCAGGGGACGTCCCATTGGATAAGCATTAGATCAGTTTAACCAGTGGGTAAGCGATAAAACTGTTTCGCTCGATGTAATTTATGTATTACTTTAGGCAAGAAATAGTGACCCCCCCCCCCTCACCCTCATCCAACAAAACAATTCTAGCGGCATGGGAGCCTCGAATCTGAAGAGCATTTTAAAATCCATGATCTACGATACCCAACATGCGAATTCGAGTTCACCCCCCCCCCCCCCCCCACCGCCTCCAATGGTGCCAGTCTGGCACCAAAGCGGAAATACGTCTTAAGATTGAACTTTCATCTATTAGTTTTAGTAGGCGATCCATCGAGGTTCATATCCGACGTACTCAAGGTGAAGCACACAAAAAAACCACGAGATATGCAGTTCATGGTGTCCTGGCACCATGGTGGCACCATTATTAGTTCCATGGTGGCACATAGAATAATTCATGAAAATCCGGAGGTATGAATGAGAATTTTTCCTCAATTTCAAAGGTTGGGTACAATTAGTAAGCAGTAAAGAACCGAAATATTGAAAAATTGGATATTTTGTTAATATTATCCCCCCACTTATCCCCTCCCCTTGCGAATTTTGGTACTCTGGTGAAATCATGTACAACTCGGAAGTCATTTTAATCAAACAAAAAAAGAAACACAAATCGGTTGGAAATTGAGGCCTGGGCAGAGTTTATAAGATTATGCCCACAAACGCACGTTATTTAATCATTAACCCCCCTTTCCCCCCCTTAAAAGGAAAATTCAAAATTCCGGCGCCGTAGTGCACAAGTAGATAGTTTTTCGCGTCGAAGAAAAAAAGAACCACGAAAATTGGTTGAGAACTAAGGCCTGGGCAGACGACACAAGATTATGCCCAAAAACGCACGTTTTTTGAGCATTAACCCCCCCTTTCCCCCCCTTAAAAGGCAAAATTCGAAATTTCGGCGACGTAGTGCACAACTAGATAGTATTCCGCGTCGAACAAAAAAAGAACCAGGAAAATCGGTTGAGAACTAAGGGCTGGGCAGACGACACAAGATTTTGTCACACACACACACACACACACACACACATACACACACACACACACACAGACATACACCTATGGTTTTTTTCGTGGATTTGGATTCAGAATGATCTAAAACGGATTACTGTGTGGTTATTTTTTTTTCTGTTGAGTGTTGTCCAACTTCACCCCAGATCGATCGCATAAGGACGCCCAAGTCTTACTGTGGGACGTCCTAAAAATGAATAAAAATTGTTTAAAATTTTTTTTTCTTGAGAATATTGGATGATATTGATAGTTTGTGACACTAAAGTATCGATACTCGATATTTTAAAATATCGATACTCATGCCCAGCGATACTTGGAATATCGATACTCGGATACGATACAGTATCGATACAAAATATCGATACTTTTATAACGATACCCAACCCTAATCGGTAGCTATGAAGCAAGGTTCTCTAGAATACTGCAATAAATTACGTGCGATCGGAGAGTTTTTTTTTTAATGTCAAAACATAAATTTCAATTTATTAACAAGGATGAAGTTAACGGATGAGCTCAGAAGTAGCGTAATGAGTAAAAATGCATTTTTCCTTTTTTAAAGTTCATTTTTCGTCGATAAATTGATAAAAATGCAGTAAAATCAAGAGACTAACATCACCACGCGATTCAGCGTAACAAAATACTAAAATATCATGTGTCACACTTAGGTACTTCGTACATGCACATTTTGAAACAACCTTGCGGTTGCGCATCTTTGAGCGCGCACTGAGCGGGTTGCGCGCAACAAAAAAAAATCGGTTGAGGGGTGAAATGTTCATGAAATTTCACGTAGAATCCGAATCTGCAATAAAAAATGGGGAGTCTCATTTGAAAAAACGAAGTTGGTGTGCGTTACGCACGATTGCGCAATGCGCACAGTGGTCATATTTGAGATCCTTGGGAAAAATCATTAAGATTCAAAAAAAAATTTTTTGTTTTTACCACTACCTGGACGATTTTAGCGGGCGGGGGGGGGGACGTTTTCGTGGACACCCTGTACACAACAATATATTATATATATATTTTTTTTCCTCAGATGTCCGCACAGGGATTCTTCCGGTTTGTCGCTCCTGTTCCAGTACTACAATCAGCTGTATTTCGTCGAACGAAGATTCTTCCCGCCGGACCGAACGCTTCCGATTTACTTCGAATGGTAACATAATTTTTTTCTCCCCTTTTCGCCTTGGATTTTTCGACAATCTTTTGATGGTTGAAAAAAAAAAAGTTCTCAAAAATCAAAATTCCCACTGCGCATACGCAAACGTAAAATCCTTCCGAGAGCGGTAACATCCACTTTTCCTCCCGAATTCGACGTCATTTTCAGGGACCGTTCAGATTGCGGTGTAGATGGTCCCCTACGATGGTCCCTATGGCAATGCAAGGTAAATGAAGATTAATGTTTTGTGGTTAGCTACAATGAATAGGATACGAAGAAGCTATGTGCCACTCCCCATTGGCAGACGTTTTGACGTGAATTGCTGGTTTTTGAACGACGATGTATTTATATTCGTTCCAAAATTGCTTCAACTGTTTCCTGTTGTAGAGCTGATTTTTGAAAACATTCTCTTACAAGCTCAATGTGGTCTAGGTTGTTTGGCGTATAAAACATCTACCAGTAGCTACTAGGGACCACCGATATATCGGCGTATCGATACCTATATCGATACTTTTAATGAAAAACTCATATTGATATATAGCATTTCCAAGCCAAATCCAACCTTTTCCAAGTCAGATTCAACCTCTTCCAAGTCAAAATCAACCTTTTCCGAGTCAAATTCAACCTTTTCCAAGTCAAATTCGACCTTTTCCAAGTCAAATTCAACCTCTTCCAAGTCAAGAACAACCTTTTCCTAGTCAAATTCAACCTCTTCCAAGTCAAATTCAACCTATTCCAAATCAAATTCAACCTTTTCCAAGTCAAATTCAACCTTTTCCAAGTAAAATTCAACCTCCTCCAAGTCAAGAACAACCTTTTCCTAGTCAAATTCAACCTTTTCCAAGTCAAAAACAACCTTTTCCAAATCAAATTCAACCTTTTCCAAGTCAAATTCAACCTTTTTCAAGTCAAATTCAACCTTTTCCAAGTCAAATTCAACCTTTTCCAAGTCAAATTCAACCTTTTCCAAGCCAAATCCAACCTTTTCCAAGTCAGATTCAACCTCTTCCAAGTCAAAATCAACCTTTTCCGAGTCAAATTCAACCTTTTCCAAGTCAAATTCGACCTTTTCCAAGTCAAATTCAACCTCTTCCAAGTCAAGAACAACCTTTTCCTAGTCAAATTCAACCTCTTCCAAGTCAAATTCAACCTATTCCAAATCAAATTCAACCTTTTCCAAGTCAAATTCAACCTTTTCCAAGTCAAATTCAACCTCCTCCAAGTCAAGAACAACCTTTTCCTAGTCAAATTCAACCTTTTCCAAGTCAAAAACAACCTTTTCCAAATCAAATTCAACCTTTTCCAAGTCAAATTCAACCTTTTTCAAGTCAAATTCAACCTTTTCCAAGTCAAATTCAACCTTTTCCAAGTCAAATTCAACCCTTTCCAAGTCAAATTCAACCATTTCCAAGTCAAATTCAACCTTTTCCAAGTCAAATTCAACCATTTCCAAGTCAAATTCAACCTTTTCCAAGTCAAATTCAACCATTTCTAACTCAAATTCAACCTTTTCCAAGTCAAATTCAACCTTTTCCTAGTCAAATTCAACCTCTTCCAAGTCAAATTCAACCTTTTCCAAGTCAAAAACAACCTTTTCCAAATCAAATTCAACCTTTTCCAAGTCAAATTCAACCATTTCCAAGTCAAATTCAACCTTTTCCAAGTCAAATTCAACCTTTTCCAAGTCAAATTCAACCATTTCCAAGTCAAATTCAACCTTTTCCAAGTCAAATTCAACCATTTCCAAGTCAAATTCAACCTTTTCCAAGTCAAATTCAACCTTTTCCTAGTCAAAATCAACCTTTTCCAAATCAAATTCTACCTTTTCCATGTCGAATTCAACCTTCTCCTAGTCAAATTCAACCTTTTCCAAGTCAAATTCAACCTTTTCCAAGTCAAAATCAACCTTTTCCAAGTCAAATTCAACCTTTTCCAAGTCAAATTCAACCTTTTCCAAGTCAAATTCAACCTTTTCCAAGTCAAATTCAACCATTTCCAAGTCAAATTCAACCTTTTCCGAGTCATATTCAACGAAAAGGTTGAATTTGTTTTGGAAAAGGTTGAATTTGACTTGGAAAAGGTTGGATTTGAATTGGAAAAAGTTGAATTTGACTTGGAATTGCTATATTGGTATCGATACTTTTGAGTATTACGGACTATGCCAATTTCTGTCTGTCTAAAAACACGGTTATTGCCGTCAGGTTCGACTCTCTGACTGGAGTGCCGTCGTCGCAAAGAACCGTCGCTTTCGAGAAAGCTTGCGTCCTCTTCAACTTGGCGGCGCTGTACACGCAGATGGGCGCCAAACAGGCCAGAGGCACCGCAAAAGGTAGGAAAATTATTCACCCACCGAATTATTTTAGCGACGTTTTCGGTCAGGCTACCACGAATTCCGACGGAAGTTCCAGAAACAAACTAATTTGAGCGATTTCTCAACAGATGGCGCATTTGGCCTAGGTACAAAATGGCAGCACTTATTATGGTTTACTCAAAATCGACAAAAATCAACAATAGCCGTGTGGGTACTCTATGAGTTCGTGGAGACGAGTAGAGTATTTTTCGAGTGTTTTGAAGTTTAAAAAATTGAAACTGTTAACATTTGATCACCTTTGTGACTGCAAGAATGGGATTTTTTATCGCTGTTTATCCCGTTTTCAGGGCTGGACCAAGCCGTCGACCATTTCCTGAGGGCGGCCGGCTCGTTGGGGTACCTGAGGGACAACTTCACGAACGGACCTTCGATCGACCTCGCTCAAGACATGCTGAATATGCTCGTTCACCTCATGTTGGTAAGAACAATTCGAATTCAGATCCATCCTTGATAGAATAATAACTGAAAAGAAATGGAAACCGGGGTATCAAAGAGGATAAAACGTGATCGGAGGTTTTCAACTTGAATGAAGAATGCAGTAACGCTATGTTGGGCGATAACAGTGAGGGAGGTTTTCATTTGATAGGGATTCAAATGCGTTATCATTAGTCATCACAGAGAAGAAATATGACGAACTCACTCACATTTCTCGTTGCTAGGCCACACCCGTCTTGATCTCGACTGATCTCAGAAGCACAATATTTCAACAATATTTTCGTTCATGTTTCAGGCGCAGGCGAGAGAGTGTCTCCTGGAGAAACTCCAGCTTCAAAGCCAAGAAAAACGAGACGTCGACATCCACTTCGACTTGGCACTCGAAGCCCAAGAAGTGAGAGATTTTTTTTTTTAATAATTTTTAATGATGAACTTTTGGAATCGAATTATCCCTTAACTTGGCGAGGAAAGTACAGATCGACCGCATGGTCCCCTATGATTTGAAAGATGATCCCCAATGAATTGGAAAACGGTGTCCTATAAATTGAAAGATGAAAGTCCGCCATGAATCGTAGGAAAATCCCCTATGAATTGGAGGACTGAGGCATGGATTGTAAGGTGGCCCCTATGAACTGTAGGTTGTTGGTGCCTCATTTTTTGTTGGATAATCCCTCATGAATTGAAAGATGTTGGTGCCTCATTTTTTGTTGGATAATTCCTCATCAATTTAGAGATGGTGGTCTCCCAAGAATTGTAGGATAATCCCCCCATGAATTGGATGATATTTCCCCCCATGAATTGTTGGATAATCCCCCATGATAGGAAGATAATCCCCATGAATTAGAGGATAACTCCCCTTGAATTGTAGGATAATCCCCCATGAATAGTAGGATAATGTCCCATGAATTGGAGGATATTTTCCCCCATGAATTGTAGGATAGTTCCCCATGAATTGGAGGATAATGCCCATGAATTGGAGGATAATTCCCATAAGTTGGAGGATAATCCCCATGAATTGGAGGATAATTTCCCATGAGTAGTAGGCCAATCTGCTATGAATAGTAGGATAACCCCTTGAATTATGGGATAATTTTATGATAATCCCCATGAATTGTAGCATAGTCCCCCATAAATTAGAGGCTACTACCCCATGAATTTTAGGATAATTTTCCCCATAAATCGTATGATAATTCCCCATACATCGTAGGATAATCCCCCATGAATTGGAGGATAATTTCCCATGAATTGGAGGATAATTTCCCATGTATTGGAGGATATTTCTTCATGAATTGCAGGATAACCCCCCAAGAATCGTAGGAAAATTCGCCATGAATAGTACGATAATCTCCCATGAATTGTAGGATAATCTCCCCATGAATTGTAGGGGGATGGTCCTCTATAAATTGTCATTAGTGTCTCCCTTGAATTATAGGGGGATGGTTCCCTATAAATTGTCATTATTGTCTCCCCATGAATTGTAGAGGGATGGTCCCCTATAAATAGTCATTATTGTCTCCCTTGAATTGTAGGGGGATGGTTCCCTATAAATTGTCATTATTGTCTCCCCATGAATTGTAGAGGGATGGTCCCCTATAAATTGTCATTATTGTCTCCCTTGAATTGTAGAGGAATGGTCCCCTATGAATAGTCTTTATTGTCTCCCTTGAATTGTAGAGGGATGGTCCCCTATAAATTGTCATTATTGTCTCCCCACGAATTGTAGAGGGATGGTCCCCTATAAATAGTCATTATTGTCTCCCTTGAATTGTAGGGGGATGGTTCCCTATAAATTGTCATTATTGTCTCCCTTGAATTGTAGAGGGATGGTTCCCTATAAATTGTCATTATTGTCTCCCTTGAATTGTAGAGGGATGGTCCCCTATAAATAGTCATTATTGTCTCCCTTGAATTGTAGGGGGATGGTCCTCTATAAATAGTCATTATTGTCTCCCTTGAATTGTAGGGGGATGGTCCCCTATAAATTGTCATTATTGTCTCCCCATGAATTGTAGAGGGATGGTCCCCTATAAATAGTCATTATTGTCTCCCTTGAATTGTAGGGGGATGGTCCTCTATAAATAGTCATTATTGTCTCCCTTGAATTGTAGGGGGATGGTCCCCTATAAATTGTCATTATTGTCTCCCTTCAATTGTAGGGGGATGGTCCTCTATAAATTGTCATTATTGTCTCCCTTGAATTGTAGGGGGATGGTTCCCTATAAATTTTCATTATTGTCTCCCCATGAATTGTAGCCGGATGGTCCCCTATAAATTGTCATTATTGTCTGTTCTCAGTTGTCGAAGAGGTATGAAGAAGTGACGCAGCTGATGAGTCCCGTGTCGGACTACCTGCCGTACTCGTGGGCGTCCCTCTGCAACGTCAAGTCTCAGCACTACGCCGCCCTCGGCCACGCCTCGGCAGCCGCCGGCCTCAGCAGCGCCAGCCAGGGCGACGCCAGAGCCGAGCAGCTCGTCTCCTTGGCGTCGGAGGCCATCGGCGACGCAGAGCCCAAACAGCGATACCCCGTCCTCAGTAAGTAGCCTCGTCTATAGTCTACATGTAGAGTAGAGCGATGGATACACGGGTGGTGACGCCACTGAGCACTCCTGACCCAGGACCACCATTAGTAGAGTGATGGTTGGAGGTCAATTATTGCAGCGTTTCGAGACCTACAGAGTGGATAAGGGAGGGTCAGATCAGCTGTGTGAGAAGTGACCGGAACCCTCCCTTGGGGAGATGAGAGGGTTGTCATTTTGCAATAATTTGCGCTTTTGGCTGAAGAAAAAGAATTGATATCGAGACAAATTATTACACAATTACAATCCTATCATCTTCCTAACGGTTTCTCCTGGTCATTTCTCACACAGCTGATCTGACAACACACCGCCCAACGAACTCCTCCCAATCCCTCCCCCCAGGAGTTCCTCCAGATCACTTTTCAAAAATCTGCGAACCAGACACATTTTACTCAGCTGATGCAGTCCCTCTCTCTCTCTCTCTCAACGAACTCCTCCCAATCACTTGTCACGCTGCTGAGGTCATTATTCTCTTCCCTCTCCCCTTACCAATGAACTCCTCCCAATCACTTCTCAGACGGCTGATCTCATTATCCTCTCTTATTCCCTTCATGGTTCCTTCCTGATATCTTCTCACACAGCTGATCTGACCATCCTTCCTCCCCCCCCCCCCCTTGAGTTCCTCTTGATCACTTTTCACAAATCTGCGAACCAGACACACTTTACTCAGCTGATGCAGTCCCTCTCTCTCTCTCTCTCTCTCTCTCAACGAACTCCTCCCAATCACTTCTCACACCGCTGACGTCATTATTCTCTTCCCCTCCCTCTTCTAATGAACTCTTACTCACTTTACTCAGCTGATGCAGTCCCTCTCTCTCTCCCGCCTAAAAGCATCCCGAGAGCACAAATTATTACAAAACCATATTCATCTCCCATAGCTGAATTGACTATTCGCCTGCTATCCTCCATATTTGAACATCCTCCCGCTTGTTTGGGATCCGGTGTAGCCATGGGCGCTGAGACGCGTGTTCAGCTCGACTTTTGCGGGGGTCGTGGGTTCGAATCTCGCCACCAGGGTTCGAGCGTTCGGGGCTTGTCACAACCCAGGGTGGAACCAATTCTGGTCTTTATTTTCGAAGACAAACTGGACATTTTTTTTTTTTTTTGGAAAATCCAACCCAAAATGGTTGTTTATTTTACTTCGCTTTATTTTTCTCCCCTCGCTCTTCAACATGTTGTTTCTTGCGTAGGAGCGGCCTATCTGAACAAAGCCTCGAACTGCCAGGAGGAAGCCGCCCGACTCCACAGGATGTGTCGGGAGCTGCGGGCCAAATCCTGCCTCACCCGAGTCCTTCAGGCCGTCTCCGTGTCGACCGAGAAGGAAAAAGAGTCGCTCCCGAGGACCTGCAGCGCCCTGGCGGAGCTCGTCGAGCCCGCCAAAATCCCCGGTTTGTAACAACAGTTCGAGTTTTGGACAACAGATAGCGCCACATTAGAAGTGGCTATTTGTCAGGGCTCTTCAGGACCCCTGAAATTCAAGCCATACAAAATACAGTTTGTTTTTACTTTCCACATATTTTTTTCAGGAAAGAGTAAATTTAGTCTGCGGCCGACACCCCCCGATTTTGGCCAAGTCCCGGCCTCAGACCTGTTCCAAGGTCTCGGGCCTTTGGCCGTCTTCTCCGCTAAAAACAGGTGAGATTCTCAGTTCAACGAGTATTTTTACTCAGTTTTCAAATCTCTCAACTCTCTTCTACAATGCTTTCAAAACATACAATACATACGGGTTGATTGTTTAATTTAAACGATTCGTGCTATGTGCCGCACCCTGCTGACTTCTCTCTCATATAGCGAATATGTCGATTTTCTGTAGCTGTGGAGATTTCTTTGAAAATTCGCTCATTAACTCATGCCGCATGAATGGACTTTTGTTCGCCAGGTGGTCGCCTCCGCGGACGATCCAGCTGCACCAGAGATCGGGAAGTTCCGGGTACGGATTCAGCATCACCACCGACTCTCCGACGGTGGTGACCAACGTGCAGCCCAATTCCCTGGCTCAAGTGAGTTCTCGCCCTCCAAATACCCCTCATTACACTTTATAAAGGTTGTTGTTAAGGCTGAAGGGGACGACAGTTGCGCGAGTAAGAGGGAGAATACCAATCTTTAATCTGGCTGATCGAAATAATATCGGAAAGCAGTATCGATATCGATAAAATATCGGAAGAAAAGTATCGATATCACTAATATCGATAGAATATCGAAAGAAAAAAATTTGTGACATTGTCTCTGATTTCGAATTTTAAGTTTTTGCATAAATTTTTTGAAATCAATATCGGTGATATAAAAAATACAGATATCGAATATGTTTTTGCATAGTTTTTTTAAAAATCAATATCAGTGATATCGATAGAATATCGAAAGAAAAATACAGATTTCACTGATATCGAATAATATGTTTTTGCATCTTTTTTTAAGTCAATATCAGTGATATCAATAGAATATAAAAAAAAAAACTGATATCGACTAAGTATGTTTCTACGTCGTTGTTTATCAATATGGATGGAGATGGAGATGGTCAATATGGAGATGGGATACCTCTTATTCCATTCTCCGGTATTTCCTCTTCTTCCAGTTGGTTGTCAGGCTCATAAATCACTCGCGTATAAAGAAACAACTGTAGGTATTCTACAATAACTTGGTTCAAAACGGATTATAAATCGAGTACATAGCTCTAGACCGTCAAACTCCCCTTGCGGTCAGTTCACTGGCCCGTCCTGAACCCGACTGACGATTGAAGAAGTATCTAGGGAGAACCCAAGGTCCTCACCACTCTTCTACCAGGGTGCTTAGCATGGAGATCCCTACTCGGGATAGATCTAGGCTATCTGGGGGCGGCTACATGTTTTTGCATCTTTTTTTTTAAGTCAACATCAGTGATATCAATAGAATATCAAAAAAAAACTGATATCGACTAAGTATGTTTCTACGTCGTTGTTTGTCAATATCAGTGATCACGATAAATTATCAAAAGAAAAACATTGATTTCACTGACATTGAATATGTTTTTGCATCGTTTTTTTAATCGATATCTACTAACATAATGCCAGTTCAAATTTTACTCGTAAAAAGTTGTATTAATACAAAATATAAATGGCGAACGCAAAATCGAATTGAAAAGAAGTGATGACGATGTCTTGTCCCTGTTCCCATATCGATTATCGAGCATGAATGTCCGATATAGTGGGTTGTCATGTTATTTCAACATTGTTCTTTATGTATTGCGTTTATCTTCCATTTCTATTTATTTTGGTTTTTTGTTATTATTTTTTATATTTTAGGGGAAATTGATAAATTACAGGGGGAAGAAATACAACCATCACAACCCATATTTCTTTTCTTTCAATATCAATATTTTCCATTCGATATTCGATAATATCGCAAAAAAATATCGATACAAATATCGGAAATATTAAAACAAAACATCGATATCAATATATATCGAAATCATCGAATCGTCACTATCTACAACCGATCAACCGATTTTCATTTTTCAATACATTTTGGATTTGTCTCAACGTAACTAAACCTGCTGTCGTGCAAAAATTCAAAAAAGTTGACCGCTAATAGTACTCTTATTTTTCCTATAAATATACTTTTGAGCGATTTTTTCCGCAAAAACGATTACAGCCGCCATTCTCAAAGATGTCATGTAGCTCTTAGAATATCCCTCATGTATAAGTATGGTAATAATCCGACCGAAACAAAAAAATTGACAGTAAAAACGTAGCGCAAAATTGATATTGTTTTGTGATATTTCCAACATATAGTAGGATAGTTTCCAAACACGGGATGTATTCGATTTTTTGAATTAAAAACATACTTCAATTATTAAATGAAACGTTAAAAAAATATTTAAAAAAAAAATTTTTGTTGGTAATAATATTACTAATATTAATTTTAATATGTCTAACATATTATGTTAGATGATGGCTTCTAAGATTTTCTTTCAAGCTTAGATAAACCGGATGAAAGTATAGGAGAGTCTAGCCCCCAGAAAGTGTTGTCGGGTTTCAGCGCTACCCTACCGCTACTTCAACGAACTACCATTTCTGATATCTTATCAGGTGGATCACGCTTGCAACCGCATTACCGTCGCTCCTCTAACTTGCAGTTATCCTAAGATTACAATGTAGCGATGTACATGGACTTAGTCGACTCGAGAACATTTATTTTTGAGTTTTACAATTGATTTGAATGCATTAGTGGTAAACTTGATGTGTGTTTAAAAAGAAATAACAACTAAACAGCCAAACTTAGAAATTTGAGAGTGGTGAAATCGAGGTAAGCCTACTTTTTAGAAATGCCGCTTGACCACGCTCACATCGAGCTGAAAAGAATGGTAGTTCGCTGAAGTGGCGGTAGGTAGCGCTGAAACCCGACAATACTTTCTGGGGGCTAGACTCTCCTTGAAAGTATGGGGCGACACTAGCGTCATCTCTCATCTCAGAATCATACTAGACCCCCGGTCCCCTTTAGCTATAAGGCCACTTTTTGAAAATTTTCAAAATTTGAACAAACTTTTGTTGGGGCAGTATGAAAAAAAATTGCACACTTTCTAAACCAATTACCCGGAATTCTACGGTGATCCTGAAGAGAAATCCGTTTGCGGAATTAAAATATCTCGATCCGTTCTCAAATGAGAAGAGAACGAAATTTGGCCCTGATGGTGCTGCCATCTCTTATCTCAGAATCACACTAAAACCTCGTGACATTTAGCCTTAAGGGGGTCTCAGTCGGTCGCCGTTCGTTTTTAGTATTTAGCCAAATCGGAGGGGCAAAAAGTTAAAAAGTTGTACTTAAATTGGGTATTTTAAAGGGTTTAAGAATTTCAGTAGTGCATGGCACGAGGGAATGAGGAATTTCACCGAATTCTGTTCACATTTTTCCTGAATAGTTAACGGTGTGGGGCAGATGAAAATCGGGTTGATTTCTGAAAATAAATCTCGTGTTATTTTTGGGAGACGAACAAAATTTATGATTTCAAAAAATAGCCGGGAAAATGGACCTCTTCAATATGAAGCACGAATGCTCCTACGCCCAACGAACTCCTCCCAATCACTTTTCACACAGCTGTCCTCATTATTCCTTCCCCCCCCCCCCCATTCTAACACAGCTGATCTGACCATCATTCTTACCCCTCCAACGAATTCCTCCCAATCACTTTTCACACAGCTGACCTCATTATTCCTCCCCCCCCCCCCCAATTCTAACACAGCTGATCTGACCATCATTCTTACCCCTCCAACGAACTCCTCCCAATCACTTTTCACACAGCTGACCTCATTATTCCTCTCCTCCCCCATTCTAACACAGCTGATCTGACCATCATTCTTACCCCTCCAACGAACTCCTCCCAATCACTTTTCACACAGCTGACCTCATTATTCCTCTCTCCCCCCCCCATTCTAACAAAGCTGATCTGACCATCATTCTTACCCCTCCAACGAACTCCTCCCAATCACTCCCCCCCAGGAGTTCCTCCTGATCTGACTGGATGGATGGATACTCCAATTTTATGCCAAGGTGTTAACCGTGACAGGCATTAATGGTGGGTGCGCCCTTGTAACAATATAACATAGCATATAATGATTAGGACAAATTTATATTGTGTAACTGTATAATTAAACGTGTTATGAATAAATCAGAGAGTTGTTGTTGTCGCTGATTGGCTCTTTGGATCGCCGTCTCCTCCCAGTGTTGCCCATTGGGACGACGAAATCGTGTTTTCTAATAGGAAAGTTATCAAACAGAAACAGGAGAAACCTAATTTTCCCCATCTGGCTTTTTCTATTTTTTCTTCAGTTTTTCGATTTTGAACTTTACTGGTTTTATGAAATGTTGCATCTGAGGACTACAGATTTCACGATCTCAGCGCTTCAAGCGGCCGTAAATGAAACTATTCCAGGATGACGTCATCCTCCCGGCATTTTTAAACGTTCATATTTTCTACACTGTTTCGTTTATTCGTAAATTAGGAAGTGCGGGCTGAAAGCCATAGGGGGTTTTTCGAGGTGCTGAATCCGATTTTGGGGTCAAAAATAGGAAATTCCGACATGGTGAAATTCCTCATTGAGAAACTGAAATATTGCCTCCAGAATCATCAAAATCGAACAATAATTGCCAAAAAAAAATGGAAAAAAACTTTTGAATAAACGGGTTTTTCCATGTTTTTTCCTTATTTCTTTGGCAATTTGTTGTTCGATTTTGCTGATTCCAGCGGCAATATTTCAGGTTTTCCATTCCCTAGGCTGCTGCACAAATGAATTTCTAAAATCCTTTAAAATTTCCAATTTAAGTACAACGTTTTATGTTTTTGCGCCTTCGATTTGGCTAAATACTAACCCGGAACGAAGAACGTCGACCGACTGAGCTACCGCATACTCCCTGAGGCGTACAATTTTCCAAAAGCCCTTCTAAAATGTCAGTTGACCACCTATCAGTATTAAATACAAATTTTGTTATATTGACCTAGTATGCATATAGATCCTAATATGGGATATTCTTGCCGCAAGCTGCAATAGATTGATGATGATCGAATGTAGAATCGAAATAAAGTCGTGCTGCCGATACCTCATCGTTATTAAAAGTGATTTTTTTCGTCAGATCGGAGGGATGAAAGAGGGCGACTTCATCGTCGCCATCGACGACGTCGACGTCAAATGGTCGTCTCACGAGCAGGTCGTCAACCTCATCAAGGCCGCCAACTCGAAATTGACTCTCAAAATCGTCACGCCGACTCAAAAGAACAAAACGAAATCCAAGGTGAGTCCCCCCAAAACCCTCTCACGACGAAATTTAGTCGAATTTTGAGGACAATAGCTCCAAAATTGCCAATTTGTAAGCCTGGAATATCAGTATTTTTGACCAAAGTTGGTTCCATACTCTTCCAATGCCGTCAAGGTGGTGCAAAATAGACTTCGAAAATCCACCTCAGGTAGCAACAAAAACTCTAAATACCAAATTTCGTGTTTATTTGCCGAAAAAACAACATAAAATCAGCCAAAATCCTGGCCAAAAAACTGAATTTTTAGTGTTTCTTTTTACGAAATTTGGTTTCATGATATTCGAATGCCATTGAATTGGTGGGAAATGGACTTTGAAAAGCCCGGATAAGCTGAAATAAATTCTCCAGAAACTGAATTCAGTGAAATATCGCGTTTATTGGCCGAAAAATAGACAAAATCGGGGGTTTTTAAGACCAAATGTTGAGTCAAAACAGGCATTGGAATGCTCTTTAGTATTGAAAACATCCTTTAGAAACCAAATTTAGTCAAATTTTGAAGAAAAACAAAATACCAAAACCCGATTTTGAGGGGAATTAATATGACTGGAATTTCCATAATCTTCTAATCTAGTTGAGGTGGTGCAAAATATACTTCCTGATCAGCAGGTAAAAATGCTGAAAACTGTCATTGAAATGATCCTTTTTAACGGATTCTCTTCAGTGAAGTTTGCGATTCACAATCGTGTTTCTGATTTATCTTAAGGCCGACCCAGCGTTCTGCTCCATGTAGACGAATATGAGTTTGAAAAAAGAATTACAATGAAAATGTGTGGGGCAGTCCGGCCAGGCCCTGACCGACCCACCACGGCGGCCATTGATTTGTCTCCCAATTTTGGAATCGGCTCTTCGATTGAAATTACAAAACATTGTATTGCTTGTAAAGACCTACCGAAGATCTCAACATCCGTTTCCAACATTTTCGCTTTTCAACGCCGTTTTTTTCCTCTTCTTGATTTCAGGAACCGAAACTGCCTGGAGCCTCCTCGACGGTCCAGCAGAACCCGCAGAATCAGCAGCAGAAGAGTCAACAGAAAACGCCGAGCCCGAGCTCCGGCGAGAAGAAGCTGTGGAACCCCTTCAAGAAACCACAATTGGAGAAGACGACAAGCCTGAACGTGATTCTACGGTGAACTTAGGGGGGTTTCCTACTGATAGAGCAGGGTTGCCAACTCTACCACGTGGACCAAGCAGGGTTGCCAACTCTACCAGGTGGACCAAGCAGGGTTGCCAACTCTCCCAGGTGGACCAAGCAGGGTAGCCAACTCTACTGGGTGGCCAGAGCAGAGTTGCCAACTCTACCAGGTGGACCAAGCACGGTTGCCAACTCTACCAAGTGGACTGAGCAGGGTTGCCAACTCTACCAAGTGGACCAAGCAGGGTTGCCAACTCTGCTGGGTGGACCAAGCAGGGTTGCCAACTCTGCTGGGTGGACAGACCAGGGTTGCCAACTCTACTGGGTGGACCAAGCAGGGTTGCCAACTCTGCTGGGTGGACAGACCAGGGTTGCCAACTCTACTGGGTGGCCAGAGCAGGGTTGCCAACTCTGCTGGGTGGACAGACCAGGGTTGCCAACTCTACTGGGTGGCCAGAGCAGGGCTGCCAACTCTGCTGGGTGGACTGAGCAGGGTTGCCATCTCTACCAGGTGGACCAAGCAGGGTTGCCAACTCTACCAGGTGGACCAAGCAGGGTTGCCAACTCTACCAGGTGGACAGACCAGGGTTGCCAACTCTACCAAGTGGACCAAGCAGGGTTGCCAACTCTACCAAGTGGACAGACCAGGGTTGCCAACTCTACCAGGTGGACCAAACAGGGTTGCCAACTCCACTGGGTGGACTGAGCAGAGTTGCCAACTCTACCAGGTGGACAGAGCAGGGTTGCCAACTCTACTGGGTGGCCAGAGCAGAGTTGCCAACTCTACTGGCTAACAGACCAGGGTTGCCAACTCAAGATTTTCCCCATAAATTCTGATTTAACCCTTAATTTCCCACTTATTACATTGTTTTTTACCCTTTCAATTTATTAGTTTTTTTTTTTGTTTTTTTTTTCGAAAAATTTCTGCGCAGTTAGAAATTCTCTAGAGAGCAGGCTGATGACGTTCAAATTTCAACGTGTTCAAAACGTACTTACCTGGTACTCCTTGAGAATCCAAAAAAAAAATTGGAGCCAACTGCCTTAAAATTGAATTGTAAACGAAAAAAAAAACAAATACGGATTTAGCGTTGAAAATGATCGTACTATTGAAAAACTATTGTATACTCACTACAGGTAGACTATTATCCTTTGAATAAATCGTATTTTTGATCGTATTTCGCTTCTTTTCCTTCCCCCACCTCCCACTCGAATCCACGGAGGTTACGAATGAAGGCTGAAGGGGCCACCAGTTGTGCGAGTGCGAGGGAGAATACCAAACTTAGTTCCGATTTATCTCTACAACCGGTCAACTGATTTCCATTTTTCAATACATTTTGGATTTGTCTCAACGTAACTGAACGCGCTGTCATGCGAAAATTTTCAAAAAAAAATTCACCAAAAGGTGTGGAAAATTTCAAAAACAAATCGATTGAAATTCGTAATTTTTTAAAATTTATTTTAATAATGAGAACAGCGTGGTAATTTGAGATGAACTGTACAAAGTGTAACGTAATCAGAAAAAAAAATTCGAAAAAACCTCAAAATTCACTAAGAAAGACGTTGAAAACGCCCTTTTGAAGCGGGTTTATCGCCGCCCTTTATTCTCTATTTACGAGCAAATACGAGGTAAATCGTCGATGAAACGAAGAATTGACTTAATTGTATTTGAAGACGGCGGTTGAAGTAAAATTTGGTTTCGATATCACGTTTTTTTCGGACTCAAAATGGCGAACGCCGCACGAATTTGTCGCCGTTTATTTCGATACAGTGAATCGATTGAACAAAATATCGATCGTATGATTGCACCTGCGATGTTTTTTCGATGTAACTTTCATTAGTTTTACTTTAAAAAATTTAAAAAAAAAGTTTCAAACTTGAAAAAACTTCTAGAACCTCAGTTTCAGTATTTTTTGGGTTTTGGCCCTTTATGACCATCGGGTAGGTTTTGGAAAGTAAAACCTTCATACACTCGAGTACCGCTGCAGCTCTGATCCTGATCTCACCGAAAATTCAGGTAGAAGACGTTAAAGGCCTTTTAAGCGCGTTTTAGTCATAAAGATGATGTTTAAAAGGGAGTAAAATACGTAAAATAGACCCACGAGGTGAAAGTCCCTCCAAACTTCATTAAAATAGAGTATTTTTGTACTTCCCATGTTGCCAAAACGTGAAACGTGTAAAAGAGCAGCTAGCGCGAGCACTCGTAGATGCTAACTTTCCACGTCATTTTTTTCAGATCTCCTCTGTGAAATCGTGAAAAGTGAACTCCTGCAGTGACGTTAACGTGATGCTTACGAGTTAAGTTGGCAAGGTTACTTTGGCGGATTTTGACTCCTTGTCTATTTCAAATTTAGTTCCCCTTTACAGATGGGATATTAATTTTTTGTATTTCATGTTCCTAGTATCATGATAAAAGTTATGGAAGAATGGATGGAGTCCATGAGGTGAGTCCATCTGGCAGAGTTCCTCCACTGAGAAGGAACTTGAGCAAGTATTAGATGATTATTTAAGGTTTCTGCTAGTGAAAAAGCACCCCATTTCAGAAATTTCCATGGTAGAAGAGGAAGTTCTTGTCAAACCCCAGGACATACCAAATCTGACTTGAGGATTCAACATAACCACTTAAACAATATAGTACTCCCTTACAGACCAAATTTTGCGAAGGTTTTATTATTTTATGGTTTTATTAATTTTATGGTTTTATTATTTTATTTTTATTATATTTTTCGATTTCTTATAAATATTATAAGAAATCCCTACTACGTTATAGATATTATTTATGTTTTTAAATTTATTACCTAATTATTTTTTATTATTATTGATTTTTTACTATTGATATTATTTGATAGTTATCAATAATCAACTGCATATATATTATTGTGGGTTTTGACGGTAATTTACCGATTTTAGGGCATGTTGCAGTCCTGGTTTTGGTAGACCTTAGAGGTGAGTCAGTACCTACAGCTGTACCGGGACTGTGGAACTGAGTATCAGGTTGGAACGGTTCCACGCAGTGACAAAAACTCGACCCTTACCGGTCCAGTTCCACGGACTGATAAGATATCTTGAAATGGCTCTGGACCGGGAAGAGAATCTTTTCCATCGGTCCAGTTCCATCCTCACCAATCAGAATGATCTGATCAATCATCTCATCAATCTGATCATTCTGATTGGTGAGGATGGAACCGGACCGATAAGATATCATAGAGAATGGTTCAATGGCTCTGGACCGGTAAGCATGGATCTTGTTCTCAGTTCTGTTCCATGTTGTACCTGGAAGCGCCCTTACTACTTCCATGGACTGAGAATGGTTCATGGAATGGCTCTTGAGCGGGAAGTTATCTTCTGGACAGGTTAGCATGGAAGTTGTCTCCAGTTTTATTAATTTATTATTGTCATGTCAAGTTCTTAAACTGCAACGTCATTATTCTTTCCTTGAATTGTTTGGTAACTCTTATTTATAATAAATTGTCTCTTTTGTAACACTTGTTCAAATTCCTTCCTTTTAGCGAATTGTCAAGGAAAATGATGCTATTGTATTGTAAGTTGAGATCATAAGCATGGAAGAAGGATGATAGTAATTTGACTGCCTGCTTCATCCATGCCATGTGAGTGGGATTTGATCGCCTGTACCGGTAATGGAACTGTACCGGTAATTTGGAATGGTTACATCTTTGTCACCGTAACTGTTGGAACCGTTCCAGGGAAATACCTGGACCGACACACCCCTAGTAGATCTGAATAAGGACGATTTGTTGTTACTTTCCCGGTTTTATTGTTTTGGCTCTCAATTTTTGGTTTAAGTGAAATATTATTTTGTGCGAATTTGAGAAGAGATGTCGTGTTTATTTTGTCTTTACCCGGTTGTAACATAATAGATACCAGTAAAATGAATGAAGAAGTATGATAGTACCTACCTAACAAATGATAGTAAAACCTATTGGAGAAAAATTGGAACCCATAGAAAATGAAACAATAATGAGAATTGAATTAAAATAACTTCAATATTAATGACGAAGTGGAAAGGTAGTGGTGGGTACAAGGAAATGGTATTTTCTGTTCAACCTTAAACTTGCTGTTTTCTGCCTTGGGTAGTCCATGGAAGAAGAAAAACCACTCCATCTACTCTGAGGTTATCCTCACGTAGCGCACCCTCGGGTAGACAGCGGATTCTTTCAAACGCCAAAAGTTGGCTTTTGGCATCAAGGAACTTTTCGCGTGTGGGAGTAGATACGTGTGAAACGAAACGGCAAGTACAAAAATACTCTACTAACTTTCTACCTTCGTACACTCAAGTACCGCAGCAGCTCTGATCCTGATCTCACCAAAATTCAGGTAGAAGTCGTTGAAGGCCTTTTAAACGCGTTTTAGTCATAAAGATGATGTTTAAAAGACCGTAAAATAGGCTCGATAGGTGAAAGTCCCTCCAAACTTCATTAAAATAGCCGTAAATTTCAATTCTAACCTCTTCTACGCCATTCTATCTGTACAAAGTTTAGAACATTTCGTTTATACCTTCGAGACACTCTAGGTGAACCCTATTCATCCTATATTGCCTCTCCGCCCGGAATTCTAATCTACAGTCTAGCCTTCCTAAGTTACTCGCGGTTGTCGAGGGGACATCCTTCGCTAGAGCCACTGAGAAGTTTTACACAGCCATTTCACGACGCGGGCGTTAGTTTGGACGACGGATACCGGAGGCGGTGCGGGCGGCGACGCGCTCCTCCGAGACCTGAAACACAACCGACGGACGTGAAAAAACATGCACGAAAACCACTCTAAAAGGTCACAATTTCAACAACAAAAAAGTCGAAAAATTTTGTGTGAAAATTATAGTTGAAAATTACGAAATTTATTTGTTTCTAGCGAATTTTCAGGGAAAATAAAGCTTTTGCGATGGCTTCAAAATTTTTTAAATTGACTTTTTCGCGAGAAAAAAAAATTCCACTGAAATCCATTTTGGAACATTCTGAAACAATCCCTGGAGACCGAAAAAAAAGTCTGCCAAGTGGGTGTGGCAGGTGGCTTCCTCGTATCCATAACCCGATGGTATAGAAGGTCCAATGTAAAGTAGTTAATCTGAAAACATCAATAAGTACCTTCCAGTACCCTCATAGGGGACCATCTACACGCTAATCTGGACAACCCTGAGAAATTTCGTCTAATTCGGATGGAAAATGTGGAAGTTATGGCTGTTACGAGGAATGCAAGTTTGCGCGTGCGCAGCAACTACTATCAGTCGGGGGTGATGATTATCATAGGGGACCATCTACACGCAAAATCCCTGAAAATTTAATCGAAATCGGACAATAATTTCGTATAGTTATGCCCGTTACAAGGATTTCATGAAAGACACACATAGACAGACGGACACACAGACACAGACAGACTGCTATGGACACCCAGATATACAGGGTGTCTACAAAACAGCTGTAAGGAATTCAAGGGGTCGATTCTACAACTAATTTCCAAAAAAAAGAGGCTCTTAGAATTTTTTTTAACGCCTCTTTAACCGACTTTTTTCACTTTCAAGTTTTTTTTCGTGTTTTCGACCTTACACCATTAAAACGGTCATAACTCTCTTAAATTACACTCAAAAATTAAAAATAAGGATACCGTTGGAAAGAGCGTCAAATTTCCTATCTCCCTGATACCAAATAACAAATTTTCAGTTGAATTACACGAGGAATAAAGCAACCTAAAAAGTGAACTTAGTAAATTTTCGAAAAATTCCCGTTTTTCAACGCCTATAAATCTCCAAATATTACCAGGTAAAGTTCTGTTGCCGGAAAGCCTAAAAACTGCGCCAGAATCTCAGCTTTCCAATGGTATAATCAAAACATATTCTACAACCGTATTTAGGGGAGAAATTCGTGTTTGAACGCGGAAAAACGTGAATTTTTTCTACGAAATCGGCGCTGCTGTCGTCCGACCCCTCAGATCGACTAGGCGGAGCGCCGATTTCGTTGAAAAAATGCACGTTTTTCCGCGTTCAAACCCAAATTTCTCCCCTAAATACGGTTGTAGAATATGTTTTGATTATACCATTGGAAAGCTGAGATTCTGGCGCAGTTTTTAGGCTTTCCGGCAACAGAACTTTACCTGGTAATATTTGGAGATTTATAGGCGTTGAAAAACGGGAATTTTTCGAAAATTTACTAAGTTCACTTTTTAGGTTGCTTTATTCCTCGTGTAATTCAACTGAAAATTTGTTATTTGGTATCAGGGAGATATGAAATTTGACGCTCTTTCCAACGGTATCCTTATTTTTAATTTTTGAGTGTAATTTAAGAGAGTTATGACCGTTTTAATGGTGTAAGGTCGAAAACACGAAAAAAAACTTGAAAGTGAAAAAAGTCGGTTAAAGAGGCGTTTAAAAAAAAATTCTAAGAGACACTTTGGAAATTAGTTGTAGAATCGACCCCTTGAATTCCTTACAGCTGTTTTGTAGACACCCTGTATAAACACAGACAGACAGACAAACAAACAGACAGACACGTAAAACGCGAGTAGAAACGTAAAACGCAAGTGGAAATTTCGATTTTGGAGAACTTTTTTTTTTCAACTTTGAAAAGTGAAAACAAAGCTTCCGCTACCTCGGTACACTCGGAAGCAATACGGTCTACTAAGTCGTTAATATCGATTCAAATTCCCTAAATCCCTGAGCCAAGCCGTAGGTTTATATTCAATATTTCAAATTAGAAATTTTACGTTCATTAAATATTATTCTTTAAATTCAATATAATATATTGAATCTAACCCACTTCAAGCCAAGGATAGAAATAACTGAATAATGAGGAGAGGAGGATGAACTGTTTTACAGAATGCCGGCAGAAATAAGGCATCATTTGCTCACCAATCGAGAGCAAAAGTACTCGATGTTTTGTGAATTATGCTTTTTGAAGAGATTTGAGTGGCCTCTGTTTACCAAATCGATGTGATTTGTGCAGTTCATTGTTTATGGTAAAATGTAAAAGTCTATTTGAGGAGTTTGATTCCAAAAGGCACTAAAGACCATTTTCATCGTAATTGAGTTAACACTTTCCCAGGGGGGTAGTTCTTCACAAAAATGCGATCGTTTTGGAGCAAAAGATAACCTATTCCCTAGGAAAACGAGTCTGAATATTCAGTTTAATTTCAAGAGGTACTGTATCCAGCACAAAGCCGGACACTTATCCGTTTTGTTTCAAATAGTACTTTATCCACTTCGTTTGATTTCAAAAAGTACTAAACGTCCACGTTTTGTTCCATAAATCTGATATTTCAAACTTTGAACTAATTTACCGTTTTTTTCCAAAAAAATTTATTATAATTTAGAAATAGGTACATAAAAAAAATAACATCATTGGTTTAAAGCACGTCCTTAAGGGTTTTTCGCATTTTTCTTATGTTTGATCAAAATGGATATTAGTACCTTTTGAAATCAAGCTCCTCATTTATGGACCGGAATCTGTTTCAACTCATGGCCCAGAACGCTTAATGGCTCAGAATCGAATGTGAGCCACCATAATCATACCTTAGGCCAAGAGGCCTCCTTTTCAAAAGATTTCCAAAATCGCGTTGGACAAAGCAAAAGTTTTGCTGACAATTTTAGGAACAGCATGTACGAGAAAACATTCTTCTGCAAAAATTTTCCACCATTTTCAATATTGAAAAAAAAATCATAAATATGACGATGCGAAAACGCATCAGTGGCCGAAAATGGGTTAAAGAATAATATTTATTTATATTTATTCAATATAATATATTGAATTTAAAGAATAATATTTAATGAAAGTAAAATTTCTAATTTGAAATGTTGAATATAAACCTACGGCTTGTACTATATTTTTTAAATATTCAATGTCAAGTTGACTGACAGTAATTTAGCCCACTGAGCTTCGGGTTAACTTCATTCCCTTCTTGTTGTGGTTGCAGGAGTGTTGTTGTTGTTGTTGAAACCCTCACAACCAACACAGTCAATAACATTCATAATCGGAGGTATCGACTGACCTTTGAGTCGCGCAGGACAGATCCGTCGAGTCGACGGAGCCTCTCGAGCTGAAGAACATCGGCGAACAGGATCTCGAACTCGCCGCCGTCAACTCGCTGGAAAAACACAAATTTTAGTGTATATTTCGAGTGAAACACGCTTTAGCCGCGCTTTCAAACCTATTCCGCTATTTCGATAGCCTTTTTAAAAACGCTGCAAATCATTGTCCAAAGGTTTATTATTTTCTGTATAGATCACCCTTCTGTGTAGATCACTGGTTCTCCATCAATAGCACCTACCACCATCTGTATTCTCCCTTGACCTTCCCTCTCAAATTTCAGCTTCCTGCGTTCAATAGGATTGAAAATGGCTTCGGAGCTCACTCAGCTGATCAGAGATCTGAAGAGTGAAGAAGATCTCCTCGAATGCTGGAGACACCTGGAAGAGCACTGATCAGCTGAGTGAGCTCCGAAGCCATTTTCAATCCTATGGAAGTGCTCTTCCAGGCGTCTCGAGCAGTCGAGATTTTGTTTTTTTAAATTTAAATGCATTTTATTGTGAAAAATATTTATGGGTATTTAGGGGAGAAATTCGGGTTTGAACGCGGAAAAACGTGCATTTTTTTAACGAAATCGGCGCTCCGCCTAGTCGATCTGAGGGGTCGGAAGATAGCAGTGGGTGGGCGGGCGCCGCAGTAGACCGCGAGGCCTCCTGAAACAGGAGCGCTGATTTCGTTGAAAAAATGCACGTTTTTCCGCGTTCAAACACAAATCTCTCCCCTAAATTCGGTTGTAAAATATGTTTTGATTATACCGTTGGAAAGCTGAGGTTCTGGCGCAGTTTTCAATGTTCTTGCATCTTGAAAAAGTATGGGTTTTCGTAGTTCAATTTGAGATTGAAAAAATGCGAGGTTTCCAAAATTACGTAAAATTCTCTTTTTAGAGGTCGTTTTCATGTCTCAAACCTTGACTCAAGAAAAAGTTAAGGCATCTATCCGATAGGAAATTTAATGCTCTTTCCAACGGTATCCTCAAATTGTAATTTACACAGCAAATTGAAGGAGTTATGACGGATTTAATGACATAAGGTCAAAATCACGAAAAAAAGTTTAAAGTTAAAATAACTCGAAAACGAAGGGTTTAACAAAAAATCGCTAGGTGACATTTTTTGTTGCAAATTAGTTGTAGAATCGACTGGTACCGTATGGCAGACCAGTTAGGCTTACACCCTGTATATTAAAAAGCCAGTTTTATTATTAGATACATGTACCATATTATGTATTATTATTAGATACATGTATACATATTATGTATTGTGATGATAGGTACCTAGTATGTTTTTGATCATGTAAACATTGTTAAATAATTTTCAATTATTAGGCTCCGGCTCTTAGCACGAGTCATGCACTCAAAAAGAGTCGTAGCATTTTGTATTTCAATGTATGTGTACCCATAAATATTTTTCACAATAAAATGCATTTAATTTTTTTTTTTAAATCTCCTCGACTGCTCGAGACGCCTGGAAGAGCACTTCCATAGGAAATTCCATTGAAAATGGCTTCGGAGCTCACTCAGCTGATCAGTGCTCTTCCAGTCGTCTCCAGCATTCGAGGAGATCTTCTTCACTCTTCAGATCACTGATCAGCTGAGTGAGCTCCGAAGCCATTTTCAATCCTATTGAACGCAGGAAGCTGAAATTTGAGAGGGAAGGTCAAGGGAGAATGCTGGTAGGTGAGATGGTGGTAGGTGCTATTGATGGAGAACCAGTGATCTATACAGAAGGGTGATCTATACAGAAAATAATAAACCTTTGAGCAATGATTTGCAGCGTTTTTTATTCGATTTTTGGATTCTACGTACCTTGAAACGTAAAACATCAAATTTTGAGGGGGGGGTTAACATTTTTTTTTTCTTTCTCGATTCCAAAGGCTTATTATTGAAAATAATAAACCAAAACTACTGCTCCTAATGAAAATCGTCACTGAATCAAAGCGGTGCTGCGTCAAACTCTGCGTCCAATGAGGTACTTTTTTTTTTGGCAGGCAGGTGAGGAAATCTTTAAGATCCACAGGTGGAGTTGGATCTCGTAAGATACCTGGAAGTATCCGCATCTTCCAGAAATCGCACGCTGGTAAGAACACTGGTACATCTCAAAAAATATGATATACCATGAGATAAAGATTGAAGTGGTCTACCTGGGGGTGATAGTGGATCAACGATAGTTGAAACTGAGTCCGTTAGAGAGCAGACGAACCGTTGAGGTTCTGAACGTTTTGACCAGCGTGTGCAGTTGGCAAGAACAGTGGTTCATCAAGTCTTGTTCCGAAGGTTGTTGCGTAGCGCATTTTCGGAGATGCACCAGTGTTCTTCCCAGTGTGCGATATGTGGAATTCAAACCCCCTTAAGAAAAACACCTCCTTCTCTCCCACGTTGGAGCTCAGACTGGAACCGTTTAACACATTACTGACTCGATACCATTCCCGAAAAACCTAACACTTTTTGCCAGTTAGGTCATGGCTAAAGCATGTTCCATGGTAAAAGTGAGAATACGGGGAGAACGTCTACCGAGGGGATGCGGCTCATAGCGGACGACTGAAACACGTGGTTTCTTCCAATGCTTGTTTTCACCTTCAATTCTGGAAAAAAGTCGAAAATGAAGGTCGAAAACACCAAAACATGGTGGACTCGAGAGACTTGTCCGCTTCGAAGGTTGATTTTCACCTTCAATTCTGGGAAAAAGTCGAAAATGAAGGTCGAAAATTCGTTCATAAACTGCATGAATGGACTCGAACTTACTTGTACTGGTCGGAGGTGAGTCCGAGGTGTTGAAAGAACTCGTTGAGGTCGGACGGCAACGACGGCTGATGAGGCAGCTTCGTCGTCAACTCGCCGTCGTCCGCTCCCGACGACCGGGATCGAATCATTTTGAAGTGTTTCGGTTCCGCCCAGGAGGTTAACCTGAAACCATCAAGCCGAGCATCACAAAGTTGGCGCAGTTGACGACACCTTAATGTTAATAATAATAAAATCTTCATTCATAATCCTTTCATAAGGCAAGAACGCGTCCAAGTAAGGTGGAAGGTAGCTCATCTCATATGCAACCAGCTCGGGGGTTGGACCCTTGCCCGAACCCGCCCACCATGGTGGCGCCCCATAGTCAAGTGTGAGCCCGCGAACTCACCCTTGTAACCGGCATAACTATACCAAGTTATTGTCTGATTTTGCTGAAATTTTCATGGATTGAGCGGAGTTGACGCGGAGATGGTCCCCTATGAAAACCATCGTTCCCTGAAAAGGTAAACGAGGCGTTTATTGGCAAAACCAACCCTCCGCAAAACCAGCTCTCTCTTTTTTTTTTAATAGAAAAGGTCTAAGATTGTTTCACATCGGTTGTTATCCATATTAATTTTTGTTGAGTATTTTTAAGTTCAAAACGCATTTTGGGTCGAACTGGGTTTCCGGTAAATTTCAATATTTTGCTTCCGAGTCTACCGAGGCGGCGGAAGATTTGTTTTTACTTTTCAAGATTGAAAAAAAAAATTCTCCAAAATCAAGATTTCAAATTTCTCCTCCCTTTTTACTTTTTAGGCCTGCCTGAACAATTTTGGTTCTGCGTCTGTCTGTGTGTCTGTCTGTCTGCATGTGAGTCTGTCTGTATCTGTCTGTATGTGAGTCTGTCTGTCTCTGTGTGTGTCTGTATGTCTGTGTGCCAGGCTGTATGTCTTTGAGTCTGTCTGTGTGTCTGTATGTGAGTCTGTCTGTCTGTCTGTGTGCCAGGCTGTATGTCTTTGAGTATGTCTGTCTGTTGAATGTCATTCTGAATAATGCATTGTGCGCTACCTCGTAGTAGTTTTTGATATTAATTATGGTATACTGTAAGGTGCTGCTCCCTACCCATCAAGTTTCAGTACTTCATCACCTCGCCCAACCTTTTAGTTTCAGTCTTCAACACAACATCATACGGGTCAGTTGTCGTGGGATTCGCCCTCTCATTTCGAAGTATTTTCACATTAAACTTCATATTGTTTCAGTTCGGTGTTTTTCATATACGCCTGGTCCTTCGAGCTACAAGTTGAACATTTTTCTTTACACTACAAGAATAAACATTGGTCCATCGAGTCGGATTTCAGAACCAGGATTACAGTGTAAAACTCGCGTGTGCGTCAAGATCAGTTGAACGTTCTGTGCATTGTTGTGTTCCGAGGTACCGGATTGGTCGCCCCGCCGACTTTGTGGCCTTAACACAACGCACTCACCCTTTTTCAACCCTCTTCGGGGATCTTCTGTCTCTCTCGTTCAAGGTTGAACCAAATTAGGTCACCTACTGGAGTAGGTATCAGCTGTTTGAGGTTAGTTCATCTTTATTACAACCTCTTTTTCAATTTATTTCGCGAAATGGGTCCTAAAAAGAAAGGAAACACCCCAGAGATGGATAAATTGTTTATGCGTCGTACTATAATTTTGGATGGTGTCAATAGGTTTGAGAATTACCTTGAGAATTACAAAGCTTCACCATCACCAAATATGAATGAGTTAAAATGTCGCATTAAGAAATTTGAAGGTGTTTGGGATGAGTACAACAACCTTCAAGCAAGCATTGAAATGGAATCGCCCAACTACGAATTTGAAGCTGATTCGAGAGAGATATTTGAGGCTGATTATTTCCGTTTGCTTGCTGAGGCAGAGGGTTTTGTTTCTCAGTCCATCAATAACTCATGTGAAGCTGTAAATAATTCTTTTGATGACTGTTCCATAAAATTTCAACCAATCTCCATCCCAAAATTCAATGGTACCTATGAAGACTGGATGTCGTTTTCTGATGCTTTTCAGTCAATGGTACACAAAAATAGCAAACTGTCAGATATAAAAAAGTTCCATTGTTTGAGAAGCTGTTTGACAGGAACTGCTGAGGGTGTCATCAAAAACATAGAGGTCACTTCCCAGAACTACCAAGGTGCATGGGAGCTTCTGGAAAAACGCTTTAACAATAAGAAAATAATCACTTTCAGGCACATAAAAGCACTGTTTGATTGCCCCAAACTAGCCAAGGAATCAGCTAAAGAGTTACGTAATCTGTTAGACAAGTTGCAGAGGCATCTACAGGCTCTTAAAACACTGGAACTTCCGGTAGATTCTTGGGATGTTCTTTTAATTTATCTATTCACTTCCAAATTCGATTCAGAGACATTCAAGGCTTGGCAGGAGCATACTCCCCTTGATGATTTGCCATCACTTGAGGAGCTAACTGAATTTATGAATCAACGCTGTCAAATCCTGGAATCTCTTCCATCTCAACATACTTCAAATGAAAATCCAAATTCTAAATCCTCCCAAAAGAGTGGTCAGCTTTCATCAATGAGTAACAAGACGAATATGAAATCCTCGAGACAATCCGTTGAAGACAATGCTTGCTTTCATATTCAACAACAGAGTGCTTGTGTGCTTTGCAAGAAACCTCACCCAATTTTTAGGTGCTCTAGATTCCTGAATCTTAGTATTGAAGAACGCATTAGACACATAGAAAACTCCAAGACAAAAATATGCAAAAAGTGTCTTAATTTCACTGATCATGAATTAGATGACTGTAAATTCAGTAATTGTCCATTTTGTGATTTATCCCATAACTCACTTTTGCACACAAACATTGAATTGGGTAAGAAGCAGCCTGTGGTACCAGATCTATCTTCATCAGGAGCAAGAGATTCCTCTACTCAAGCGAGAGATTCTTCTACAGTCACTCATTCAGTGGATTGTCATTCAGACGCTGCTTGCTCCAAGGTGATATTGTCTACTGCATTGGTATACATTCAAAATGCCAATGGGACCCAAACGTCTTGCAGAGTTTTGATGGATTGTGGATCACAGTCTAATTTCATCACTGAGTCTGCATGTAGATTCCTTGGCCTTGACTGTTCCAGAATCAAGGTCCCAATCTCTGGTATTAACTCCACATCTACTCATGTGTCACACTCAACCAGAGCACTCATACGTTCGAAGTCATCAAACTTTTCTTGCACGGTTGACTTCCTTGTGATACCAAACATTACTGGGAATATTCCATCCAATACCCTCAATATCGATTGTTGGGAAATTCCAACAGAGCTGTCTTTGGCAGACCCCACATGGAACTTTCCATCTGGAGTTGATGCTCTGATTGGAGCAAAGCACTTTTGGGACCTACTGCTTGAAAATAAGGTTTCCATTCCTAACTCATCTGCAATGCTCCGAGAAACCAAACTTGGTTACATTGTTTGTGGTTCCAATGAAGCACCACATGAAAGTTCTGCATTGTGCTGTCTTTCTACCCTTGATGAGCTTGACCTCAACATTCAGGCCTTTTGGAGGGTGGATGAGTGGCCTGTCCAGACTCAGGCGCATACAGGAGAAGACAGAGCATGTGAGCTTCACTATTCTAAAACTGTAGTACGACAGCCTGATGGGAGATATGTTGTACAAATACCTTTCAGATCAGATCCTGCTGGTCTAGGGGATTCCAGAAATGGGGCATTCCGGCGTTTTCAATCTTTAGAGGCAAAGCTTAGTCGAAATCCCACATTATACAATGAATATAGAAATTTCATGAAAGAATATCTTTTGTTGGGGCATATGGAAGAATACACCAGTGAACAGGAAGAGGTTGAATACTTCATTCCACACCACGCTGTGAGGAAGGATTCATCAACCACTACGAAGCTTCGCGTTGTTTTTGACGCTTCGTTCAAGTCCAATAACAACATATCCCTGAATGATATTCAAATGGTGGGACCTAATATTCAAGATAGCCTATTCTCTATACTTATACGATTTCGAATGTATAACTTTGTTTTATTAGCTGACATAGAAAAAATGTACCGCCAGACGTTGATAGATCCAACTCAGACATCATTGCAAAAGATCTTCTGGCGTAACTCATCTAGTGAGGAGCTGAAAGTTTATAAGCTGGCCACAATCACATATGGCACGGCCAGTGCACCGTACTTGGCAATTAGAAGTTTGCATCAGGTCTTTCTGGATGAGGGCCCTAATTTTCCTCATGCCATTCAATCAGAAAGGGACTTTTATGTTGACAACTGTATGTCAGGGTGCAATACAGTTGAAGAAGGATATTTAATGCAACAGGATTTGATCTCTCTTTTGAGTGCTGGAAAACTACATTTAAGAAAATGGAGTTCAAATTGTTCTGAACTCTTAAGTGATATTCCAGAGGAGGACAGGGAGAAACTTGATGTAGTAGATCTTGATGGGGAGCTCAGAGGCACAGTAAAATCATTGGGATTATTATTTGACCCTCATAATGATTCCTTTAGCTATTCTGTAAAACTAACAAAACATAATAGCATCACAAAGCGTTCAGTTTTGTCCGAAATTGCACAAATATTTGACCCCATGGGGGTAATTGGGCCTGTTATTCTGAAAGCAAAGATATTCATGCAGCATTTATGGAGGTTGGGAGTGGGATGGGATGAACCCTTGCCAGACGCTTTCCAAGATTCTTGGATAACTTTCCGTGATTCTTTGCCTTCACTAGCACACTTCAAGATTGCAAGACAGGTTACTATTGATCCAGAAAGGGATTTTTGGAACTCCATGCGTTTTCTGATGCTTCAGAATCAGCTTATGGAGCATGTGTCTACTTGAAAAGTGTAGACTGCACAGGTAGCGTGAAGGGTGTCAGTCTGTTGTGTAGCAAATCGAGGGTTGCACCTCTAAAGTCCACCACACTTCCTCGTCTTGAGCTCTGTGGGGCATTACTCATGGCTCAACTGGTTCATACCATAACCCAGGCTTTGGATTTTCCTAAGAGCAAGACATACTTTTGGACAGACAGTACTGTGGTGCTTGCCTGGATCAACGCAGCTTCGTCTCACTGGGCTACATTCGTCGCTAACCGAGTGTCCAAGATTCAGGAGCACTCCCATCCCAATCAGTGGAGACATGTCAGTGGAGAAACTAATCCAGCGGATTTGATATCTCGAGGATCACATGCGGATCAATTGATGGAATCAAATTTATGGTGGAGGGGTCCAGATATTTTGTGGGAACCAACTGACTCAACTTTATGGTCTGTGGAGGGGAGTGACACTCCACATACTCTTCTAGAGGTACGAAAATCTGCTGTGTCTCTCCTTGCCACAACTACTACATGGAATATTTTATCTAAATTTTCATCCTTTTCCAAACTAGTACGAGTTGTGGCATACTCCATGAGGTTTATTCATAACTCTAGAATTCGAAAGGAGTTAAGTTCTCAAAGGAGGATTGGATCTCTAATCGCAAAAGAGATCAGTGACTCTGAGGTGGTGATTTTGAAATTGGTTCAGATGGATGCTTACCCTGACGAATATCATAGATTGACAGCTCGACATCAGCTCCCTTCAGCAAGCAAATTGCTCAAGCTTGATCCCTTCATCTGTGATCAGGGTCTCATCAGAGTGGGTGGCAGAGTTACTAACGCTATTATGACCCCAGATCGAAAACATCCAATCATCCTGCCTCCAAGAAACCACATTGCTAAGTTGATAGCCCTCGACATTCACAAAAAACAACTTCATTGTGGCCCGCAAGCACTTCTTACCACTTTACGATTGAGATTTTGGCCCATTAATGGCCGTCATTTAACAAACCATGTAGTCAGAAGTTGCCTAACATGCTTTCGAGTTAAGCCCAATAGTTTTGGGCAACAATTGATGGGTCAATTACCAAGGGCAAGAGTTCAAGCATCACGTCCTTCCACCCACTGTGGAATTGATTACTGTGGGCCAGTTCAAATTCGTTTAAACAACCTTCGAAGACCAGTAACTGGTAAGGCTTGGGTATCAATCTTCGTATGTTTTGCAACCAAGGCAATACATATTGAGATGGTTGAAGATCTGTCAGCAGATTCATTCATTGCAGCACTTCGACGTTTTGTTGCGAGGCGTGGGACACCGACGGCTATTTACACTGATAATGCGACTACCTTCACAGGTGCATCAAACCAATTGAAGTCCTTCCTTAGGTCAGAGACTACTCAAGAGGTTCTCTCAGCTTATACCTCAACAATAGGAATAAAGTGGAATTTCATACCTCCACATTCCCCCAGCATGGGTGGCCTTTGGGAAGCATCAGTGAAACTTGTGAAACATCATCTACGGCGCACAATGGGTGCTCAAGTTCTGACTTTCGTGAACTTATATACACTGTTAGTTGAGATTGAAGCTTGTGTCAACTCACGCCCCTTATTCCCACTTTCCTCAGACCCTGCAGATCTAGCAGTCCTTACTCCAGCGCACTTTTTAGTAGGAGACTCCTTTGCTGCTCCACCAGACGTAGACTTGCGGTTGTTACCAGTGAACCGCTTGAATGAATGGCAGCGTGTGCAGAAACTGGCTCAGCATTTCTGGAACCGATGGTCAAGGGAATATCTGGTTGAGCTCCAGCAGAGGACAAAGTGGAAGACACGTCAATCAGACCTTCAACTAGGAACAATGGTGCTTATCAAAGATGACCAAGCACCTCCATTAAAATGGAAGCTGGGACGTGTGGTCGAACTTCACCCAGGTGCTGATGGCCATGTTCGAGTGGCAACCATGAAAACAAATACGGGAACCACCAAGAGAGCAATATCACAACTTTGCCCTCTGCCATTACAAGAAATGGAAGAACCTCTGCCTCCAGCTGATGGATGAAGGGACAATCTTTATTATTTTCCTTTGTTTGGACAATCAATTTATTTGTGTATTTGGCTACTGAATTTAATGCCTAATTTAGGTGTGGGTTGTTTCTTTATTCATTATTATGTAAATTTTCCTCATCAACATAACTTGGTTAATTTGAAAATTTTGTATTTTCAAGGTGGGCGGGATGTTGAATGTCATTCTGAATAATGCATTGTGCGCTACCTCGTAGTAGTTTTTGATACTAATTATGGTATACTGTAAGGTGCTGCTCCCTACCCATCAAGTTTCAGTACTTCATCACCTCGCCCAACCTTTTAGTTTCAGTCTTCAACACAACATCATACGGGTCAGTTGTCGTGGGATTCGCCCTCTCATTTCGAAGTATTTTCACATTAAACTTCATATTGTTTCAGTTCGGTGTTTTTCATATACGCCTGGTCCTTCGAGCTACAAGTTGAACATTTTTCTTTACACTACAAGAATAAACACTGTCTGTATGTGAGTCTGTCTGTGTCTGTCTGTCTGTGTGTCTGTATGTGAGTCTGTCTGTATGTCTGTATGTGAGTCTGTCTGTGTCTGTCTGTCTGTATGTGAGTATGTCTGTGTCTGTCTGTATGTGAGTCTGTCTGTCTCTGTGTGTGTCTGTATGTATGTCTGTCTGTGTGCCAGGCTGTATGTCTTTGAGTCTGTCTGTTTGTATGTGAGTCTGTCTGTATGTGAGTATGTCTGTCTGTGTGTCTGTATGTGAGTCTGTCTGTCTGTCTGTGTGCCAGGCTGTATGTCTTTGAGTCTGTCTGTCTGTATGTGAGTCTGTCCGTGTCTGTCTGTCTGTATGTGAGTCTGTCTGTGTCTGTCTGTCTGTATATGAGTTTGTCTGTGTCTGTCTGTATGTGAGTCTGTCTGTCTCTGTGTGTGTCTGTATGTCTGTCTGTCTGTGTGCCAGGCTGTATGTCTTTGAGTCTGTCTGTCTGCATGTATGTCTGTATGTGAGTCTGTCTGTGTCTGTGAGTCTGTGTGTCTGTATGTGAGTCTGTCTGTCTGTATGTGAGTCTGTCTGTGTCTGTCTGTCTGTATGTGAGTCTGTCTGTGTCTGTCTGTATGTGAGTCCGTCTGTCTCTGTGTGTGTCTGTATGTCTGTCTGTCTGTGTGCCAGGCTGTATGTCTTTGAGTCTGTCTGTCTGTATGTGAGTCTGTCTGTGTGTCTGTATGTGAGTCTGTCTGTCTGTCTGTATGTGAGTCAGTCTGTCTGTCTCTGTGTGTGTCTGTGTGTGTGTCTGTCTGTCTGTGTGTCAGGCTGTATGTCTTTGAGTCTGTCTGTCTATCATGAATTCCTTGTAACGGTCATAACTATACGAAGTTATTGTCCAATTTCGATGAAATTGTCAGGGATTGTGTGGGTTGGCGTGTAGACGGTCCCCTACGAAGGTAGTCAGAGCCCTGTTTTTCACGTTTATGTAGAACGAAATACGATGAGAACGAAAATACTCAAAATCGACACGAACTACATCGAGGGTTTACCTTTCTTCGATTTTGCCAAAGGAGCCTCCCATGCTCTGGAGGCTCTTGGGGAGCGACGGTGGCTTCCCGTAGCTCTTTGCCGACGAATCGATCGACTCCTTCAGACAGAAAATAAATTAATCACAGTAAAGTGAAGGTTGGGTTAGTTGAATTTCATAATTAGGAGCGTGTCAGTCGGTCGCCGTTCGTCCCTCGATCCGGGTCAGTATTTCGCGAAATTGAAGGGGCAAAAACTTGAAAATTTAAAGCTAAATTTGGAATTTTCAAGGTGCACGGCCCTTGGGAATTGAAAAATTGATGAGAAATGTTGAGAGTTGATGAGAGCGTCAAATGAAGTTTTGAAAATAGTCGAAAAATTGTATGGTCGTCATATACTCACCAAATCGACAATGAAAAGATGTGCACCAACAAAGCAAGATATCCGTGATATTGCAAACTTGTGTGCATTTCAAAGGAACCGTTTTAAAGGTCATCTATCGAATAATGACTGTGGAGAAAATGGCCGTGAAATTATTCTGGTAAAATTTACCACGGCAATGTCAAACAATTGAAAGTTACCTCCACACTCTGTTTCCAAAAAGTACTTCAGGGAAGATTTTCTTTTTTCAGAAGGCAATAGTGAATTTTCATTTCGCTCGACCGATTGATGCAATCGTAAAATTTCTGGAAGGCAGTTGATGGTCATCCCTTCAAGCCTGGATCCCTCGGGTGGCAATCGTACATTTGATTTTAGCGAATTTTCAAGGAAAATGAAGCTATTGCAATGGCCTCAAGATTTTTAGAATCGACTTTTTCGAAAAATTTTTACACTGAAATCCGTTTTTGGAACATTCTGAAACGATCCCTGAAGTTTTTCCAAAAATCATGTGTGTGTGTGTGTGTGTGTGTGTGTGTGTGTGTGTGTGTGTGTGTGTCATTCCGCACAATAACTTGAGTAATTGTTTAGTATTTTTTTTTTTTAGTTTTTGCCAAAATGTTCGTAACAACAAACCATAGGTCAAGTTCGTTAACCAGCAATTTTGGACAATCCAAAGTGGTCCAAAATTCAAAAAAAGACCCAAAAAAATGGGTTTTTACCGTTTTGTGTGGTTATTACTTTCAAAATCATGGTAATATATGGTATATTCGGATTCAGCACGAAATTTCTGATATCAATGCGTTTTTCAAAAATAAAAATTGTCCAAAATTAAGAAAATTATGTATTTATATATATATATATATATTGAATACGTGCGTATATTTGTTGTGCCCAGAAATGCAGTAGCCGTGTGGGTACTCTATGAGTTCGTAGAGACGAGTAGAACGTGAATATGGACTCCTAACATCTTCAAAGCATACCCGGTGCATACAGTATGTTGGTATGCTATACTGAAAATCAAAAACCAAGAATCGTGTAAAAAAAACTTTCTAAAAGAAATTGCAACGCCATTGTTCCTTTTCCTAACCATACCTTCAACTGACAGATTTCCTTGAAAATTCGCTCATTAATTCATGCTGGATGAATGGACTTTTGGGTTCGGGTGGCAATCGATAAAGACCGCATCCTGAACCCGACTGGCGACTGAAGAAGTATCTAGGGAGAACCCAGGGGCCCTCTTCTTCCAGGGTGCTTGGCATGACGATCCCCTAGTTGGGATAGGCCTCTACTATCTGGGGGGGCGGCTACATATTTACGTATCGGCCTGGTAGAGCGAGGACCCCCAAATCCGCAAAACTACCCTTGCAATCAGCGCCTTGATTAGGGATGGCAACGATACATCGGTACATATTCGTTGCGATCAAAACTTTAAAAAAAATCACAAGACTCTGAAAAAAGTTGAAATTTCAAAAAAAAATATTGTAAAAAAATCAATTTTTTGAAAAAACATTGTAAAAAAATTTTTTTTTTTTCATAATAAATACAATAAAATCTTCATCATGGGTGTTTAATGCTGTCCCCGTCTCTAGTAAATATGAAGAAAAACTTACGTCAATCGAAGTGTCGCTCTCCGTAGACACGGACATGTCCTCGTTGCTCCTCGACAGGACGTCCGACTGCTTGCTGTCGCTGGAAATTCGCCAAATCGTCAACGAGAATGAATGAATGAAATCGGATTTCTGCTTCACAAAATAATAAACCAAAAAAAATATAATAATATTTCTTGAAATAAATTGGAGCACAATTGTAATGTGTGCGACACTTTTCAGGTAGTTAGTCCAAGGCTAAAGCATGTTCCATGCTGAAATTATTATTCATTCCTCGTGGAATAAGGCTCTTGGGGGGGAAAAGCGTAGAATCACGGCGTCTAATTTGGTTGAAGAAGTTGTGTTGGACGGGTAAAAAAGAAGCATCTAGAACACGGTCCGCAGGTGCTGCACGCGCTTCCTAGCGATAGTACGGCGAATCTCTCAATTATCTAAATAATGCTCTCTGATGACTAGACGTAGGTGTCATACTGGAGCTAGTTCTCCCTGGCCCCACGAGGAGCGCAGGATAATTGGGATGACCGATGTTACCAATAATTGGAGCAAAGATAATGAAAAACAAAGACGAACTAATAATGAAATGAAATGAAATAATGAATAACAAATTAGGAAAATGAAATAATGAAAATGAAAATAAAAATAATGAAGATTGGAAATTTGACGCTCTTTTTAACGGTGCAATAAGATTTGAATTGGCGTGTGATTGGAAGGCCATTTTAGTTTAGTCAAGTCGATAACACGAGAAAAAAATTCGTTGCAGTGTTGCTAGGAAGCGCGCGCAACCCCTGCGGGCCGTGTTCTAGATGCTCCTGGGTAAAAATGTCTACAAAGTGGTTGTAGCACGTAGCTTCCTAGCATCCATAACCCAATTTTTTTTCGGTTTTTTTGAATTAATAGGTACCTAATTTTATTTGTAATTGTTACATTTTTGTTAAGAGCCTTCAACCACCACTGTCCACGTAGCCACCACAGCCATGGATGAAGGGTGGTGGTGCTGATCAGGGGCGGCTACTGATAGGAGCATAGGCGCATGTGCACCCCCAGCCAATTAAGAAAAAAAAAATTCAAAGTTCCTCTTCATTTGAAGAGTAAGTTGGGTAGCGTCAGAAGACTCGATCGTAGGTTCTGTCCTAGTTGAATCTACGCGCGAAAACTGTGGCGGGGAGTGTGGCGATTCTCGATCATTCAGAATCTCCATCAATTGGTTGGTAATTGGGAAACCACATTATCACCAGAGATTTTCCACGGGATCATTACAGATCCCACACAACTCCTCTCGCCAAAATTGGTGACCACGAGTAACACGAGGATAGATTTGCCAGCCTAGCGAAAACAAAACAAGCTACTGTGCAAACCTCTGTAGTTCCTTAACCCTTTTATTGAGGAGGGGAGTTGTGTGGCGATTCTCGATCATTCGGAATCTCCATCAATTGGTTGGTAATTGGGAAACCACATTATCACCAGAGATTTTCCACAGGATCATTACAGATCCCACACAACTCCTCTCGCCAAAGGGAGCTCCCTCTTTTCTGACCAATCACACCCGTTCGGAGCAAAACCTTTACTCTGCTCCGTTTCTGGGGAAGGTGACGTCGTGGTGACGTGTTTCGAGGGAGGCAGGCACGTGAGATGGACCAACCAGAGAGCAGGACATTTTCTCGTGTTGAGCAGAATTGGTTCGTTGCTCCCCCCTTAGAGAGCTCTGCAATCCGGATTTCCTTATACAGAAATAAGTAAACAAACAAAACTGATACGGGAATTCCGTTTTATGTTTTCAGTTTACTACCGTTTCGGTACACACTGTTTTGTTCAAAGTATTGTGATCATTTAGGAGTGTTGTAGGTACGATAAGTAGTACTATTTGAAGAGAGCAGGGGAAGAATGATACTTTTCCATAAAATCTGATTTCGAGAAAACCCATTTTAAGGTTTCAAAACGTTTTGAGGCAACGGTATGATCAAAATTCAAAAATAAAAATACGAGCATGCTTCAATACTCTTATTAAACTGTATTACAGAATGGAAATTTAAAAATAACTATCTGTTTACTGAAAAAAATAAGAAATGAACGGAAGGATCGGACAGCAACCATTGTTTCCTACATTTTGTCACCAGTCACTGTTCACGTCCTCTTCGCTTTCCATGTCGTACTCTCTTTTTTCTTTTTCTTGTTCTTCGGCTCTTTCCTTTTTGGTTCTTCTATTTTCTTAAGGTTTGAAAAAAATTGTTGGGATGCTGTTTTCTTGGAAAACATGTTTAAGAAACTGCAAATCTCCGTGTTCGCTTCTTGTATGGGAAGCTAAGTGTTGTAAATCTTCTTCATGGGGATGATTGGCTGTTTTGGGGGGATTTTTTGCTACCGAGTCTAACGAAGTAGCGGAAGCTTTGTTTCGCTTTTCGAGGTTGAAAAAAAAGTTCTCCAAAATCAAAATTTCCCCTAGAGTTTTACGTTTTAGACCTTTCTGAACAATTTTGGTTCTGTGTCTGTCTGTCTGTGTGTCCATCATGAATTCCTTGCCACAGCCATAACTTCCACATTTCTCATCCGTTTTCTTTGAAATTTTCATGAATTGTGTGGGTTGGCGTGTAGATGGTCCCGTATGATAATCACCACCGCCAGACTGATAGTAGCCGCTGCCCATGCACAAACGTGAAATCCTTGCCACAGCCATAACTTCTACATTTTCCACCAATATTCAGAGATTTTTGCAGGATGATGATTGTCTGTGATAGTGCAAGGTACTATGAGATTGATGTTTTGAGATTAACTACTATGCATCAGATCATCTATACAATCGGGTTATGGATACGAGGAAGCTACGTGCCACACCCACTTGGCAGACGTTTTGTTTCTCTGTTTGTCCCTGTGAAGGCTTGGCTGAAGAAAGCTCTTTGGTTGGAGATGGCTTATGTCATGATGAAATGTGAAGTTTCCAAAATCAGTTTTTTTTTAACGGAAAATTTATGGTAATTCTTGTTTATATGGATGATCTTAACAGGCCCGAGAAAGGAAGGACATTTCATAATGTAAAAACCCCGATAGGTGCTCTGTCCAGTTGGAGAATTTCATGGGAAAAACAGAAAATGAAACTTAAATCACAGAAGCCGTGAGAAGCCATCTCCTTGTGGCGGGAGGGAGCGCGGGACAAGAACCATTTTTTCCCTGGGCGCGAGATGGAACCATTCTTCCCCAGTACGGGCAACACCTTCTCCGTGTAATATCTTCGGAAAAGAACACTTTTCCCCTGTGACAATATTACTAGTTGCTAGCTACGTTGAATAGGCAACCCGTGGCAGTCTTATCTCATTTGTCGTAAAAGTGGACAAAAACCTTCTTCCCCTGACTCTTCATTTGCGTTTGTCGATTGAGGAAAAGTTGCGACATTCGAGAAACTGGCCACCCTTTCCCCTCTCTACCTGGACTCCAGCAGACTTTGAAATTTAAAAACCGTGCAGACTCGTACCGAAGTTTTAATTTCGACTATTATAAGAAGGTAGATTGGCTTTGTGGGCCATTTGCATATCGTTGAAATTTCTATTTGGCAGAGAAAAGCACTATTCTGTCCCTTCTCGACAGCCTCTCCTGATCTCTGTGCACCCCCTAATTTTGGGGCAGGAGCTCCACTGAATCCACCACCTTCTCAACTGCCAAGAAAGCACGGCTAAAGCATGTTCCACATTTCTCGAATTTTAGCCAAAAGGCTCTCTCTAAGCAGTAAGCATCTGGGGGGGTCCAGTTTTTGTTTAAATGATAGTATTATTATTGTTATTATTATTTTTAAAAAAGTAGTACCTGGTGCTCGTTGAACGGTGCAGGACCAGGCTCTCTCGGGAGCTGGCGCTGAGGTCCGCAAGCTCTGGTACTGGATGTCCTCTCTCCGTGGCACAGGTGGTTCATCTCGTAGAAGCTGAAGGCGTTCATCCGCCCGTCGCACCAGTCGTCCCCCACTCCTCGGTCCTCGTCGCCAAATTGCACCTGGAAAACGTCATGTTGTCTTCAGTTGAAGTATGGAAGGTTGAGAGGGGCATATAATGCGGCAATATCCTTATGATTTTTAATTAGTAGTCGAGTTCACTTTCGCTTATACAGGTAGTATCATCAGGGCTCTGCGGAAGAGTAGCAGTTAACACTAAATAAGATCTATACAGAAGTTACTAACATTAGGTTTGTCTAAGTTGAGGTACTTACTGTTAAAGTAGGTGTTGTAAAGCATGTGTTGTAGGACTTACTTTGAAAATATGGATCTCAAAATGTGTGTCACGCTAGGGATGTGCCCACTACCTAACAAATATCGAAAGTCCTGATGATGCTTAACTACTGTTTGCAGATGGAAAGAATGCGGATGGATTAGTGAGTTGTCCTTGAGTATTACAGTCCCGAAAACATCCTCCTTGTTCTACCTGCTGCTCAAGCCAGGAAATAATGAGACTCATGGGTTGTTGATTACCGACCGATGATGAAGAGGAAGGATTGATTTATTAGAGACCGTTCGCGGTACTTTAAGGCAGTGGTTCCCACTTCTATATAGGGTGTCTAGTATTGAGACCGACCAAATTCAAGGATCGATCGTACAACTAATTTAAGTAAGAAAACGACGCTATCGAAGCTGAAAAACTGACATATTGCCGCTGTAATCATGAAAATCGACAATAATTGCCAGAAAACAAGGGAAAAACCGTAAATTCAGTTATGTTTTTCCCATAAAATGTAGCTAAATTGAAATTTTCGAGGATTCCAGAAATTCATTATGCATAGTGCCTTGGGAATTGAAAAACTGAAAGATTGCTGGCAATTACTTGTTCGATTTTGATGACTCCCAGCGACACTATTTTAGTTTTTCAATTCCCTAGGGCCGTGCATTAATAAATTTCTCAAAAATTCAAATTTAGGTACAACTTCTAAGGTTTCGTTCCTTCAATTTCGCGAAATACGGACCCGGAACGAGGAACGAACGGCGACCGACTGAGATCCCCTTTGTTTTTCCAAGTTTTTTTCAATTTCAAAATTTTTTCGTGTTTTCGACCATGTCACTATAATTACCAGAACCTACCGTAATTTTTACCGTACACAAGTAAACATGAGGGGCAGAAAGGACATCAAAATTCCCATTTTTGTAGTGCCTACAAAAAATTATTTCCAGTAAAGGATGGTGCTTCTTTCAAATTTTACAGGCGAATGAAGAGTAAATCTGAATGGCAAATGAACTCACAATCGAGATGAAATTCTTTCCTAACAATTGGCAGAGTGGAGGATAATAGAGATATCTCATTACGACTCGAGTTGGTCAATGCCCAAATTACAAAGATGAGATACGGAGGCTCGGCCCTTTCCCCAGCCTGACTACCCTACGATTTTGGACAGGGTAGTTCGTCTATGTTAGCAGGTATACCCTTTGAAAAATTGGCCAGCCGAATTCTTTCTATCTGCCTACAGTAATAGGTTTCGGTCCTTAACATGGGACACCCTGTATAGGTAATACCTATGCAGATAGAGAGGGTTGCGAAATCCAGTTTGGATCGGCTCTCCTTGAAACCAAATAGTAGTTATTTGTCCCATGTTAAGGACCGAAGACATCGTTCTCTCGTTCGTTCTCGTTCCAGGTCAGTAGTTCCCTAAATTGAAGGGTTCAAACTTGCAAAAGTTGCACCTAAATTTGAAATGTTCAAGGATTTTCGAAATTCATTAGTGCTTGGGAAAAACCAAACAGAATAAACGCGTTTTCCCATTTTTCTCTGGCAATTATTGTTCGATTTTGATGATTCCAGCGGAAATATTTCAGATTTTCAATTCCCTATGCTGCTGCACTAATAACTTATAAAATCCTTGAACAGTTCAAATTAAGGCACAACTTTTAAACGTTTGAGCTCCTTAAATTTAGGGAATACTGACCCGGAACGAAAACGAACGGCGGACCGAGTGACACCATCTTAAAAGTCTTTTTCGAAATGTCCGCTCGTAACTTACATCACGACGTTCTCCTTAGAGCTGCTGTTGAGGAGGCGCCGCAAGTTCGTTTGCAGCTGATCCGAGCAAGATCTGCGAAGAAACGAACGAACAAAACTAATAATAAAGTTGATACGCCGCTAACGATTCATTATAAGAATGCGCGCAGTTCTCGACACCTACCTCGTGTGAGTGGGTTGAACTTTCCTCCTCACTTTGGCGGAAGTGGGATCTTTTCGGTTTGCGGAGTCGTAGGCTGGAAATTAATAAAATAAAATAATAATAAAATTCAGAGGAGAAGCGCTAAAAGCAGCACTAAGATCATTCTCTGCAAGTTAGGACCCGTACAAATGGATACTTCACGCTGTATAACATCCATACCGAGCCACACGCTTACAGTATCCACATACTCCATACCGGTGCCTTGAAGCACAAAGGCGCTGTCCAAAACGAAGTTTTGAGAAAAACCGAAAAAGAAATTATCACCAAGCACAATTCCCTGAAATATGGCTTATTAAACCGAACTCATTAATTTTCTTCGATTAAATTATCAATACAATTTTCAATAACAGTTTTGTTGAACTAGAGTTTTTCTGGAATTAAAAAAAAAAATAAAAATAAATGTGGAAGACGGATGGACACAGCGCCTTTGTGCTTCAAGGTATCGATATATCTAATACCATTGTTGTTGTTGTGTTTGTTATTGTTGTATTGTTGTTGTTTGTTATTGTTGTATTGTTGGTTTTGTTTGTGTGTTTAATTGTTATATGGTTGTTGTTGTTTTGTTGATATTGTTATATATTGTTGTTGTAGTGTTTTGTTGTTATCGTTTATTGTTGTAGTTGTGATTATTGTTGTTGTTCTTGTGTTGTTGTGTTTGTTATGTTGCTGTTGTTGTATTGTTTGTTGTTGTTGTATGTTGCATTTGTTGTTCTTGTTTGTTGTATTTCTGTGCTGTTGTTCTTGTTTGTTGTATGCTGTGCTGTTGTTCTTGTTTGTTGTATGTTGTGCTGGTGTTCTTGTTTGTTGTATTGTGTGTTGTTGTTGCTTTTGTATTGTGTTTGTTTTTTTGTTGTTGTGTTGTTATTATTTAATTGTTGTTGTGTGTTGATATTGTGTTTGTTTGTTGTTATTGCTTTTAGTTGTTGTTGTTGTTGGTTGTTGATTCTTTCCTTATTGGAAATTGTACGATTTTTCGACTCTATTCAATATTTATCGACTTTTGTATCGTATTATCGAAGTGACGTACCGACGTAGTTGCCACCCGTCGCATTTCGGGGGCTTTGACAAGCCGCTGTTCGGCGTCCAAAACTGCCTCGCTCTTCACGAACAGGCTTTTTGTCTCTTGGAGGATCTCGACGCGCTCTTCCTCTTAGCTGTAATTAATAGAAATAGGAATCATTCGATCATCTTATACACCGTTATACACTACTCTGAGAAGAAGGAGGGTGAAATAGAAAGAAGAAGAAGCAGCAAGAATGGAAAAATAAGTTCAAAAATAGAAAGAAATACATCGACAGTCTGCATGCTTGAGAGTCAATTAAAATCATTGGAGGAAAACTGATGAGTTTTATCGTAATAAGCAAGTTCCCATTCAGGTTACAGGCCCGAGTATACCGGTTGTCTCACAAGTTGTCCCCCCCCCTCCTATAATCGTCCAAAATTTGGAAAAACATTTAATGTTTTTTTTAATATTCATGGTTTTTTTCCAAGGATTTTAAATATGACGAGAACTCTTTTTCTAATGAAAATTTGGACTCAACGCAATAATTCTCGACTCCTCGTTCTTTTTTTTTAGCGAGCGCAGCCCGTTCCACAAGCCACGTTGCCAAATTTGGATTCTAGAATTGAGCCAAATATGGATTCTAGTAAAGGCCAAGTGCGAATATTTTTTTTACCCGTTTTAAACGGTATGATGACCGAGATTTCTCCCGCAAGCTATCGAGGGAACTCACCGTTGACGGTTCTGAAGGTGAGGTAGTCGCGAGCCATGCTTCCGTAGGAGGATTGCAGAGCTGCAGCATCAGTCACTCGTCGACAATCGGATTCCCTCGCTGCGAAATCCGTATTAGCAATTAATAAACATGAACCTCTAAGCCGTGACATAATCATAGACATGAACCGTCTAAGCCATCTGCTATTCGTGGATACAGCCCTCGTCTAAGCCATCTGCTATTCGTGGATACAGCCCTCGTCTAAGCCATCTGCTATTCGTGGATACAGCCCTCGTCTAAGCCATCTGCTATTCGTGGATACAGCCCTCGTCTAAGCCATCTGCTATTCGTGGATACTGCCCTCGTCTAAGCCATCTGCTATTCGTGGATACAGCCCTCGTCTAAGCCATCTGCTATTCGTGGATACAGCCCTCGTCTAAGCCATCTGCTATTCGTGGATACTGCCCTCGTCTAAGCCATCTGCTATTCGTGGATACAGCCCTCGTCTAAGCCATCTGCTATTCGTGGATACAGCCCTCGTCGAAGCTATCTGTTTCGAGATAATCGTACTAAATTAAACGTTTTTGCTCCACAAAGAGCGTTTTCGACGCCAATTGAGGTGTGGGTCTACAAGTCACCTGGCCAGATTATTTTAACATCATGTTGACAAGTTACCCTGACAACGACAACTGATTCCAATCTCCTCAATTTCAAATTCCTCTCTCTTTCTTTTTATGTCAATGCGATTTAATATGTACCTTACTTTCTTTGTAATAACTACTTTCTTGTAAAATACAAGTTCCGTTCTAAATTGTTCTAACTCATCTACTAAGTCCCAGATATATTGGTGACCCCCGCGATAGTTTCTTTCTGTGACACACAGTAGGTACAGAACGACAGAATGGCTACAGGCACATCGAAATTCCGACAGTGACGAAAGCGGAAACCGAGGTGAGCAAATATCTAGAATATCCATCAAAATTCCACCTTTGTGGAGACGGAATGTGAAGGTCTGGCGGCTACAAGTAGACGCTCAATTTGCGAATTTCGCCCGTCACCCAAGAGCTAACCAAGTACAACTATGTTGCTCGCATCTCTTGACGGCGACGTAGCCGAACTCATCTCAGATTTGCTTCTCAAGCCGCTATCAAATACACCGTATACAGATCTGATGATCAGGCTACAGACAGAATTCGAGATTTCTGAGGGTCGTAAAGTTAGTAAACTCTTGACGGAACTCGATCTGGGCGATCGTAAACCATCTCAACTTCTACGGGAGATGCGTTCGTTGGCGGAAGTCAGGTTCAAGACGACTTTCTCAAAACAATGTTTCTTCAAACGCCTTCCAGTCCACATTCGTGCAATCCTGGCCTCGTCCTCTGATCCTCTCGACAATTGGCGGTCATGGCAGATAAAGTATTTGAATTGTCTCCTAGTCAATATTCTATCAATGCAGTTAGTGGCACTGACGTTTCGTCAGATCGTTTTTGATCGTCTTGAGGCACAAATTGCTCAGCTAACTTCCTCGGTTGCAGCTCTTAACCAGTCCAACCGTTCTCGTTCTGGGGGAGGAATTCACAGGCAAACCGCTCTCGCTCTCAAAACGCCAAAGCCTGCTTCCAGTGATGCTTCTATTTGCCGTTCCATCAACGTTACGGAGCTAATGCTCGTAGATGCCTCATGCCGTGTGCTTTCAAACCTCCTCTAGGTGCACCGGCGGAAAACTAAGCGGCCCCCTCCTTAAATACGACGATGGGGGGCGGGGGCTCTGATCACTCTAGTCGTCTGTTTGTGTTAACCACCTAAACCGCGTCAACTATCTAGTCGACACTGGTGCTGACATTTCAGTAATTCCGCCAGAGTCCAGTGACCGCCGTTACCCTTCGAAGCGCTCACTTTTCGCTGCTAATGGTACTCGCATACCCACCTATGGAGAGAAGCTGCACACACTCGATCTAGGCTACGCCGACAGTTTCGATGGGCATTCACAATTGCAGAAGTCAAATACCCCATCATTGGCGCTGATTTCTTGAGCAAATTTGGCTTACTTATTGATATAAAAAATAAGCGCCTAATGGACTCAGCGACCCAATTGTGGAAATCTGCAATTGAGGCACAAGCAACTGACCACTCTTCAATCCATGTTATTGATCCCGGCCATGAATACGCAGCCCTCCTCCTATCGTTTCCTAATATCCTTAAAGAAAATCCTACTTCTTGCAACGCCAGCAGTGATTTTCATCATGTTATTGAAACAAAAGGCCCTCCAATTTCAGCCAAACCTCGGCGACTTTCACCTGACAAACTGGCCCAAGCTAAACAAGAATTCCAGCATATGATCGACTTGGGAATCTGTCGCCCGTCGAAAAGCGCATGGTCCAGTCCTCTCCATTTGGTCCGAAAGAAAGATGGTTCATGGAGACCTTGTGGCGATTTCAGAGGTTTGAATGCCGTGACAGTTCCGGACCGGTACCCTATTCCTCACCTCCAGGACTTCAACGCGCAACTTTCGGGTAAAACTATATTCTCTAAGGTAGATTTGATACGCGCCTATCATCACGTAAAGGTAGCAGAAAAAGACATTCCTAAGACAGCAGTGATAACACCGTTTGGACTGTTCGAATTTTGGCTCTTCCCTTCGGACTGAAGAATGCTGCCCAGGTCTTTTCAACGGTATATCACTCAATCCTACAGGACTTGAATTTTATCTATGTCTATCTCGATGATATTTGATTGCGTCTTCGTCACCAGAAGAGCACACAACCCATTTGCGCCTCTTGTTTGAACGCCTCAATAACCACAACATTTCAATCAATGTCACCAAATGTGTTTTTGGCAGGTCTGAATGGCATTTCTTGGATATCTCATCAATGCTCGTGGTATTACACCTCTTCCTGAACGGATTGCTGCCATTGTAGAATATCCATTGCCAGAGACTATTGAACAGCTGCGCCGTTTCCTTGGGCTAATTAATTTCTATAGGAGATCCTTACCTCAAGCGGCAGTCTTGCAACAGCCACTGTTCAATTTATGCCAAAGCCCGAAGAAACGTGATCGCCGACGAGTGGAGTGGACTGACAACAACCGTCTTGCCTTTGAGAGACTTAAACAGTCACTTGCAGACGCTGTCCTACTCGCTCATCCCTCTTGTGACCTACCTATGGTTTTAATGGTAGACGCATCTGACTTTGCAGTAGGTGCCTCATTGCACCAACTTCGTAATGATACCTTAGAGCCGCTTGGTTTCTTTTCAAAAAAGATGAATCCAGCACAATGCTCTTACAGTACGTACGACCGTGAGTTATTGGCTGCCTACCTTGGTGTCAAACATTTCAGGTTCATGGTTGAGGGTCGTCAGTTCTCAATCTTCACGGACCATAAACCCCTCATTTATGCATTTGAGCAACGACCTGAAAGAGCCAACGCCTCGCCAATTACGACACCTAGACTACATCAGTCAGTTTACTACTGATATTCGCTACGTGCCTGGCAAAGAAAATGTTCCAGCGGATACCTGTTCTCGCATAGCAGCCATTGAACTGTGTTCTGCAGTGACTCTACAAGACATAGCGGTCGCTCAAGCCACTTGGTCGAGCTTCGTCATCTAATGGATTGCTGCTACCTCCAAGCTAAAACTACAATCCATGACACTTGATGATGGTACCAAGCTCGTATGTGACACTACGACAGGTAAAATTACGACCTTTTATCCCAGAACACTTTCGACGCAGCATTTTCAACTCACTCCATAATTTGGCACACCCTGGCATCGCAGCTTCCATCGAGCTGGTTCAAACCCGTTTTTGTTGGCCTTCGTTGAAGAGAGACGTCACAACTCTGGGCTAGAACTTGCGTTCCCTGCCAACGTGCCAAGATATGGCGACACACGTCAAGTGCTGTTGGTTCATATCAAACGTCAGAGTCTCGATTCGCTCATATCAACATTGATATTGGTGGTCCCCTACCAGTCTCCCAAGGTTACCGCTACCTCCTAACTGTCATCGACCGTTTTTCAAGGTGGCCAGAGGCAGTCCCTCTCACTGATATCACTGCAGATACGGTGGCAACAGCATTGGTCTCTACATGGATTGCCAGGTTCGGGGTTCCTCGACGTATCACCACAGATCGTGGAAAGCAATTTGAATGTAACCTTTTCAATAGCCTTGCAACAGTCCTCGGGATTGAACACTTCAGTACCACCTCATATCACCCTGCAGCTAATGGCGCAATAGAGAGATGGCACCGCACTCTAAAGGCTGCATTGAAGGCTCAACTGACAGAGGATTGGGTCACATGTCTCCCGATCGTTCTTTTAGGGTTGAGATCATACGTGCTACCTGACTATGGAGTTACTCCTACAGAAATTCTCTATGGTGAACCAGTGCGTCTTCCGGCGGATTTTTTTCATGACACCTCCAACCAGTTGGACATTCCCAACCTGGTCTTCAAACTACGCGAACATGTACGCTGCATCCGTCCAGTTGCCTTCCATCACAAGTCTTCCAAAACGCCATACATCCACCATGATCTACCAACGTCACGACATGTTTTCATTCGCCACGACGCCGTACGCCGACCTCTACAACCTACCTACGATGGTCCCTACCTAGTAACTGCGCGCACTGACAAAGTGTACAAGGTTCTAACTCCCAGAGGCGAGCAGTCAATATCTGTGGATCGGTTGAAACCAGCCTTTCTGCTGAATCCGCAGGAAGCAGAGGACCCAAGTGCGGACCCACCCTCACAACCACCGAGCCAAACACAGAAACCCGACGGTCCAGCAATGGTTCCTTCCACCAACGTCAACCATGTACCACCGCCCACGACCACAAGGAGTGGTCGACATGTGCGCTTTCCAGCCAAATATCGTTGACACTGGGAGGGAGTGCTGTGGGTCTACAGTCACCTGGCCAGATTATTTTAACATCATGTTGACAAGTTACCCTGACAACGACAACTGATTCCAATCTCCTCAATTTCAAATTCCTCTCTCTTTCTTTTTATGTCAATGCGATTTAATATGTACCTTACTTTCTTTGTAATAACTACTTTCTTGTAAAATACAAGTTCCGTTCTAAATTGTTCTAACTCATCTACTAAGTCCCAGATATAGAGGAAATTTTGGCACAAATTATCAATATTTTTGATTTAGAGAAGATCTAGAGAAGAGAATTTTATGTTTTGAGATAATCGTACTAAATTGAACGTTTTGCCTCACAATATGTGTTTTTCAACGCCTACTGAGGCAATTTTGGCATAAATTATCAATATTTTTAATGTTTCCTACGAATTGCAATTACCAAGTGTGTAAAATACTGATTGTCAGCGAATTTCGATGTTTTTCTGGACTTTGACACGAACTAACGAGAGTTTCCGCAAAAATGTTTCAAGTATTTCGTTTCAGACGCCAATTATTTAGCGTTTTTGCCACAAATTTGAGCCAAAATTTCGAGATTGTAGTCGTTTTCACTCACTAAAGTGTGAAGATATTGTATAATATACAATATTATTCCACCACCTACACAGTTTTCTTGATTGAAGACTCGACAATTATTCAAAACAATTTGCGTTGAAAACGACGACTCACCTCTTCGATTCGTCCGAATTTCCGTCAATTCACTCATTCAACTCGCGAATAACAAACGCGAACGAATTTCCGTAGTTACGGGGGAAGGTTTTCAACGCAAAACACTCCCTTTTTTCGAAAAATCAATAACGAACGTCCCTTGGAATGGTGGTGAGCCTGCGGACAGCTGATTCACGTAAACACGGGGAATATGGCGCGAAATTCGAGCTTCCATTTCCGTGTAAAAGTTGAAAAGAAACGCTATTTAATTAATAATTAATTTATAGACAACCACTACGATGGATAGAATGGAGAAATACGACAATTTAGTACAAATAAGAAACAAAAATCCGGTGAGATCGCTCGATCCGCGATCCCGATTGATGTATCGATGTTGGGAATCGAATGGAGTTTGTTTGAATCGATTATATTCGACACGATAGCAGCGGAGACTGAAAAATCAGCTGGAAGCACCACAATATTAACTTTAATTGTCCATAAAAATCAAATTTTTACAGCATTTTGTCAAACACGATGTTTATTTAGTCAAAAATCCGGTGAGATCGCTCGATCCGCGATCCCGTTTGATGTATCGATGTTGGGAATCGAATGGAATTTGTTTGAATCGATTACATCCGACAACATCGCAGGCAATGACAAATAACTTTTTAAAAAAACATTAAAATAACTATTATAGTCTATACTTAAATATCGTCATTTTAAAATCTTATCCAAACAAAATGTTTAATGTGTAAAAAAATCAGGTAAGATCGCTCGATTCTTGGTGCCGATTGATGTATCGATGTTGGGAATCGAATGGAGTTTGTTTGAATCGATTATATACGACACGATTGCAGCTATGACACTTGACAAAAAACCTAAAACAACTATTATTATCTATTAATATTGTATTTTTATCCAAATCCAAATCTTATCCAAAAAACACGTTTAATATGTGATAAGATCGCTCGATTTTCGGTGCCGATTGATGTATCGATGTTGGGAATCGAATGGAGTTTATTTGAATCGATCCATTCCGACTCGATTGAATGTGAAAGGTACTAGAAAATAACACGAAGTAATTAAAATACTATATCTTTATGGTATTTTTGAAATAAAACGTTTCATTTCGTTGAATAATACCCGATGAGGAGACTTCGAAACGACTTTTTCAGTCTCGATTAATCGATGTTGATAATCGAACGGAATTTGTTTGAATCGATCCTATATCGAGACAATCTAAATATTGGTAGGAAAGTAGTGGTGAACAAATTATTGGTAAGGAAAGAAGTACAAATATATAGCAGGTAAGGAAAGTAGAGTATGGGAGAAGTAATGGCGAAGAAAGTAATGTTAAAGTAAACAAGAAGAACTAGAAGGAAAGTAGTGAAAGGAAAATCGTACAGTAAATAGAGATTGGTAAGGATAGTAATAGAGGAGGTGAGGAAAGTAGTGTCGAAGGCAAATTGATGTGAGGAAAGTGAAGAAATGATAATAGAGGTAAAGAAAGTAGTGGTGATCGAAATGTAGGTAAGGAAAGTAGAGATGATCTAAATATTGGTAAGAAAAGTAGTGCTGATCAAAATATAGGTAAGGAAAGTAGAGATGATCTGAACATTGGTAAGGAAAGTAGTGGTGATCGAAATATAGGTGAGGAAAGTTGTAATATTCTAAACATTGGTAAGGGAAGTAGTGCTGAACAGAATGCAGGTAAAGAAAGTAGTGTGAAAAGGGAGAGAAGGTAAGTACACTGCGAAAGTAGTGTATTAGAAATGCGGAGATAAGGAAAGTAGTGCTGAGCTATAATTTAATAGGTAAGGAAAGTAGTGTTGAGCGCAGAAGAGGCTTTTGAAGGAAAGAAGAGGTGTGGAAAGTAGTGCGAAGGGGAAAATGAAAATACTTCGATAGGAAAGTATGAAGAAAAGAAGAAAATCAACTTTTCTTCAATTTGTTGGTCAATTTTAAAAGAAATTTTAATTGATAATCAATTTGTTGAAAAAATATCGAAAATTTGCGTTGAAAATGTCGAAAATAAACCGCCGAGTGTTGAAATCGTTGCTCGAGGTGGGTCGTGATTGAGGTGTAGGGTGGTGGGGGGGGAGAGCGCACCAGTTCCAGTTCCATGGAACCGGTTCTTTGGAACGGCGAGCCCAAAAGCGCCGAGTTCCGCGCAAAGTGAGGCATCCCGCGCAGGTTGGAGTGGGGCCCCTCACCGCCCCTCACCACCACCCTCACTCCCGCCGGTAGGGAGGCAACCAGACAATTAATGGTCCTCCTTCCACCACGTTTCAGGTTCGACCCGTCCAAATTCCCTCCTTCCGTCTCACTCGCGCTCGCTTTTCTCCCTGATCGTTCCGTCTCTCTCCATTCCACCTCCGGATCGATCAAACCTAAACTTCTCTCCTCCTCCTTCCTCCCGCAAACTTCGAGGATTTCCCAACTTCAATACTCCTCCCCTCCTCATCAACCCCTCCGTCCCTCTCGAACTTCATCGATTCCGAAGAAAATCGATTTTCCTCTCTTCGATTCGACGTTTCTCCGATCTCTTCCACATTTTCACTCGATTTTTGAATAAAAACATCAAAAATGTCCCGAAAATTCCGAGTTTTTCCAAACGTCAATTCATATTGTGAAAATATTCCGTTTTCTTTCGAATTTCCACACAATTTTGAATCAAACTCAAAATAAAAACACATTATTTCGCGTTTTCGATGAAGAATGTTCAAAATTCGGAATTTTTTTCCAATATTGTCGAAACTTCTACTCACTTCTAATTTTTTTTTAAATCCTCATAAAAACTACCTGTACTTTTTTCATATTTTTCGCGAGAAAAAAAAAATTCTCAAAAATTCAGCCTTTCTCCATTTTACGGATTTTGACTATGAAAAAAATAAAGAAAAAAAGTTTTTTTTCCAAAATTAGTCATTTTTCCATTTTACAAATAAATGTTGAATATAAAAAAAATCGTATAAATTTCACTGAATTTTCAATCACCTTTTAACATCCTTTTAAAAAAACACTTATTTTTATTATTTTTTTTCTAAAAAATTCGGCATTTAATTCCATTTTAGACAAATTTTGATTATAAAAAACTTAACTAAGAAATTTCACGCAATTTTCGTATCGAAATATCCTCCTTAAAAACAACTTTTTTCAGTTTTTTCGCATTAAAATAAAATTTTCGAAAATTCGGTATTTTTCATTTTAGACAGAAACAAAATTTCCACTCAAAAACTTTCTTTTTTTCGTTATTTTTACTTTTATTGTTTTTGCGAATAAAGTTTTCATAATGTCATTTTTTTTCGTTGTGAACCAAATTTGTTGAAATTTTCGTCTTTTCGTTGGTTTTTTTTTATTCCAAAAATTCAATATTTGTGGATTTTATTTTGGAAAAAAATACGATTTTGGCATCAAAATTGGTTATTTTGTGGATTTTTTCGTATTTCATGAAACAAAATTTGTGGTTTTTTAATTCAAATTTTGATTTTGGTAAATTTTTAGGGTGTTTTTGATACTACAGAAGTGACAACGGTGATTTTTTGTTGTTTGGGGGATTCGAAAGGAAGAACGATGTTTCATATCGATAATTTAAGATCGATGTATCGAGGGGTGATATGGAACGGGGGGGGGGGACACCACGCCCAACCTCCCCCTCACCCTCCCACCACGACCTACCGCCTCCCCATAAATTGCATCTCAAATTGTTTCATCTGGCAACGCGGCAGGCAACCCCCCTCATCAGAGTTCCCCGGGGAGATCGATGGCTCCTCACTCGCTCGGCATGCCGCAGTTGGAGTTTCACGAATTCTCCGCACCCCCCCTCTCCATCCCGCGAGGGGCGATCTCTTTGAAACGACTCCTCCCATTGGCTACTGCCTCCCGAGATGCCCAATGACGGTCGCCGTTTCACGAATTCCCCTTTGTTTGTGACGTCCCCCTCCTCCGTCCGTCGTCACTTATGTCGTGGAAGAGCCAGATTCCGCTCATCTCCTCCCCGCCTACTCCTACGGCTCGCTCTCGACTCCTAAATGCGGGACGAGCCTCCTCCCTCGTCTGACAACTGCTCCCAGAAGACACCTGGAACTGCTCCTGAAGAACTGGAACTGAAGAACTGAACATATCGCTTGGAACTGCAGCACCTCCCCTGCATCCTTTCACCACATTTCGCCTCTCTAAACACCATAATTACACTTCTAATTCAATTTTCATCATTAAAAATTCAAATTTGAGTTAAATTGTGAATTTTTACGATCAAATTCTTCAATTTTCTTCAAATTCTCGTACTCCTGGTCAGATTCAACGTACATTCGGTCGAATTGAACGATTTTTTTTCTCGATTAACCCTGGAATTACCACCCTTGGATATTAACCGTTTAATACCTCCAACACGTCTGTCCGACGTGTACACTCAAAAGATGTCTACAATCTTTGAAAAACGCTGCAAATTATTACACAAAGGTTCATTATTGGTTTATTATTTTCAATATTGAACCTTTGGAATCGATCAAGAAAAAAAAATTTTCATTGACCTTATTGTCAACGGTAGTAGGTAACGTTTAACTTGGCCGATAATAAAAAAATTGGTATAGTAATAAAAAAAAATTGTAAAGTAATAAAATTGGTATACTTAGTAATTTAAAAAAACAATAATAAAGTAATAAAATTGGTATAGTAATAAAAAAAAAAACCTGTGTTGTTGCCTGTAAAGTCGGTATACGGGCGAAAGTTTTACGTGACAACGACTTTGAGTGGTAAAATAATTTTAATGTTAATATTCATTCGTATAGTAGGAAGAAGGGTAAAATAAAATTTTTTGTCAAGTTGCACAGAGTAGGTATTTCCCGTAGGTAGTAGGTATTTCCCATGGGTGGGGGGGGGAGAGTGAGTGCCAGGGAAGGGGGGCGGGGCGCCCGCCTTTAGGGAGCGCCGAGCTGCACCCCCTCCGTGAGCGGAGCGTAACGCAGTTTCTTGAAGTGTCTCCCGGTAAACCAATTTATAAGACGTTATCACGTCAAAATTGGCATACAAATTAACAGAAATTGAGACAATTTTTCGAAAAGTGAATTGGACAAGATATCAGTGACTGCTTTTGGTTTATTATTTTCAATAATGAACCTTTGGAATCGACGAAGAAAAAAAAAATTTTAACACCCCCTCAAAATTTGATGGTTTACGTTTCAAAGTACGTAGAATCCAAAAATCGAATAAAAATTGACCGATTTTGATGAAATTTGGTGTGTAGGCTCCATTCGGGGTCTAGTTGTGCCCCGAAGCTTTTGGTTGATGTAGGTCACTTCTAAGGGTTCCAAAATCAATTTTGAAATTTTGAAAACGCCCTAACTCAAAAATTTCGATATAAAGGTATTGTTTTTTCTTCAATTTAGGATTCTATAGAATTTTTAAAATTTTTTGAGACCACGCGGAGCTCTGTAGGACAATCCGTTCGCTCCCTACGAAAATTTAAGGTTAAATTGAAATATATTTCGAGAAAGGATTCTCTACATCAAAGAGTAGGGGAAAAATAAAGAGAAAAATAGATAGAATGGAAAATGTTATATTCGTTTTGAAACATACAAGCTTTGGAAGCAGACTGATGCGTTTTCTATCCTATCTCGCCAGTTAGCTCCTCAAACGATAGAAGGGAAGGGGACATGTGCGCATGCGCGCCTGGAAGGTTGTCCCCCCTCATCTGGCATCCAAGTCCTCCCTCGATTTTGGGAAAGAAATAGGTAAGAACGGGGGACCGCATTTAAACATATTCCGAAACGGCCATTCTGACCATTTCACGGTCCCACGTGAAATAAGATTTATTTAAAACTTATTTAAGATTATTTAAAATTTTAGATTTATTTACAATTTCAGATTTGGTTACAACAAGATTTATTTACAATATTTCATCAGCAAGCACCTAGTGCATTTAACCTAACAAGATTACACTAATCCTACCTAAAGGAGCTACTTACTAACAATGACTGTTGGACGCATCAGGAAAAACAGGCGTAGACAGGCTTTTCGCACACTGTCGACCCCCGGAAAAAAAACCTAATGCGTTGTAACCCCTTTTTCACTAGGGAACCCTCGGAAGGGAGCAAAGTAAAGTTCTCAAAGTTAAAATGTGTTAACTAATAGAAAACCCTACTTTAGGAATCTTATGTTTTGGCTCTAAGGTAAACTAATGTGCGGAAATAAAGAACTTACCTTAGCTGTCTGTTGTCTTCCCTGAAGATATGTATGCTGCCACCACCTACGAATGTAGGACTTAATCTTTGGATTAAGTATGATAAATATGAAATGAAATGAAGTTAATTGCAAGTGAAGTTACGTTAAGTTTGGATTGAAAAGCAAGTGAATTTACTGAAAGAAGCTAATATGAATTTACTTGTGAAGTAATACCTGGTTCAGTGGGAGTAGTCAATGAAAGCAGATGGTACTTCCGTATGGTTGTTGTATTAAACGATTGAGCAAAAATAAAATATGTCTCACAACAACTCTTATTACTACCTACCTACTATCACGCAAAAAGGAACATTCTCTCTCTCTCTCTCTATATATGTGAACAAATGTGGACAATATAGTCAATGTGAACTATGTGAACAAGGTGAACAAGGTGGTGGACACGGAAGGTGTACACCACGTGTTAAGAGTCAAGTTTTACAATTTAAATTTACAAGAAATACAAGTTTTAATATTATAGGGGGGGAATTTAGGATCGGGCCATTCTCAGTCTTTTATCTATTGGCAGGTGAATCTTGCGCCTGTTCGCCAGTCTTTTGAAGAGGAAAAATCACTTAATAACTATCCGTTCGAAAAGTCTATATACAAGGAAATAGTTCTTCCTACCAGTCTTGAAGTCAGTGATGGGCAGGTGCTGTCTTGGAGTCTTGTTGATGCTGCAGTCTTGTCAGGGTGAAACTAGAGTGAACACAGCAAATGTTGGGGGGCCCCAGTCTCGGCGGGCTTGTACTCTCGGCCACTTGAAGGTTACTCATAGAATGAGGACCTCAGGGATGAGCACGGGGGTCCTTCGGTTTGGGTGGGGCGAGGCGGTGCTTCTGCGCCTGCGCACGGAGTGGGAGAGCTACTGGTGGCGCCGCTGGTGTTGGCTGGGCGAAGCTTGATCTTGGTACTGGTGGCGCTACTGGTGATGGCTGGGCGAAACTCGGTCCCGGCACTGGTGGCGCTGCTGGTGTGGAAGCTGCGGACTTAGCCCGCGCTCTTTTAAGTGGGGAACGGCCAACCGTAATCCTTAGGGGTGGAACCCGGGGATTACACTCCCCTCCCCTTCGGAAGCCGATGCCCTCATCGGCGTCATCTGAGTCTTCAGGATGTAGTATCTCAGCTTCTAGGGCATCTAACTTCTTGGCTCTGCATCCTCGACAGTTGGTGGTGTCGGGTCTCTGTTTGTGGTGAGCATTGTTACAGGTGAATGGGTGTCCTTCCGCCGTAGCCTTTCGAGAACGTCGCAGAAACATCCTGCAGGCTTCGCACCATAAACGTGAGTTGTGAGCTCTGTTTCTGTTGCAGGCGATGCATTGTCTCTCTTGGGCCGGATGGTCGGATTCCTCATCTGGTAGCTGGTCTTCAAACGTCTCATCCATTGGTTGAGATGCAGGCTCAGGTGGAAGTTCTGTCACTTGGGCTGGCACGCAAAGGCTCATATTCACGCACGTCTTCAGCTTTTCCAGGATGGCCTCAGCAATCGTAGCAGCGTCATGGATCGGCGAATAGGTCGGGCTTTGAAGTTGGGCGACCAATTCCGCGATCTGGACTGCTAGATTCGGGTTTGCAGGTGGTATGAGTGGCTTCACAGTATCCAAGACTTCACGCGCGATCTCTCGTGGCGTTGGGATCGTCACAGGTGGCAATTGCAGTTTCTGTGCCAGGGCAGTGGCCAGGCTGTCCACATCCAAAGCAGGGGCTGCGTCAGGCTGCCTACCCATGGTGTATTTCTTCAGAAACTTGAGTGCACTGGTATATCTGTGCCACCCATGCTGTCGGTCTTCCGCGTTTGTCGCATGGCACATCATGTTTACTCCACTCTCGAGGACACTCCACTCTCTTTCTAAGTCAATGTTCGTACATATCACTCCACTGGGCTCTATCACACTAACACTGGGCTGGGGTAATGCTGGTTCCTCCGTTGGTTCACTATGACAGCTATCGTCCTGGTTTACTCCCTCGGTCACCCTGCGCTCCACGTCTCTGAACATGGCTTGCAAATCCTTTCCTCCTGACATCGCCGTCTGGAAATCACACACTGTTCACTTTAGCACTTCGCTCTTAAGACTGGCTTAAGTGTACTGACAATTTTCAAATACTACTACTACAGTGTACATGTTACTACTGGGTGCCAAACTACGTGTGTGTGTGTGATGTGTCATTTGGACTCAGTTGGATGGGACTTGCGATCTTTAGCCAAATTTTTGCGCATCCTAACCCGTACGACTTCTGCTGGTAGGGGGGGGGGACATGAAATGAGAGATAATTGACTAGTCAACCCACAAACGGTCGCGCACGTTCGCGTAAGCATTGCGGTTGGTATGGAAGGACGATACAAGGAAAGTGATAATAAAACAACCACTTGGTAAGTAAATTTTCAAAATTTTTCAAATTTTTTTTTTTTTTTTTTTTTAATTTTTTTTTTTTTTTTTTTTTTTATTTTTTTTATTTTTTTGATAATATTATATGTTTTTATGTTTCAGGTTTCAACTTTTTGGAGGACTTGCCGGTGTGCAGCTGGCGATAGTCTGGTCTCGGAAGGTTGCGAAGCTGGCGAGGGGTAGCCGTCTCCTTCGCTGTCTTCGTTTCCATGGACTTTTCAGCTTCAGGCGCCATCACAGGGGAAGTCTCCATCAGCTCTTTGGAGTCCTGATTCTCGTGGAATCGGGCCACTGGGTACGTATCTTCGTCGGGAACAAGATCATCCATTTCCCAATTGCAAGGGACGGGCTCAGGTCGCTTATCAGGCATTGGGGCGATCGGCGGTGTTATGCAGGCGTCATCTGGTACTCCTCTCTCGAACGCGGGTTTGAGACGACTTAAGTGAACGACTTGGCAGCGATCTGTGAGATCCGCGACCTCGTAAGTCACCTCTGATAGTCGTCGCACAACTCGTAGGGGTCCAACCCACGGGCTCCAAAATTTGGTTGAAGTTCCGGGAGGTGGCACCATTTGGCGCAGATAGACGCGATCCTCTGCGTTGAAGTAGCGAGGGGTTCGTCTAGCGTTGGCGATCTTTGCTCTTTTGATCCAAGCCTTCCTGATTGCCTTAGCGGCTGCCTTCTGGGCTCTCTTCACGTGTTCTAACGTTGCGGTCGTGACTGGACGGAGAGCTCAGTTCAAGGGCGGCGGCTACAGGTAGTCTCACTTCCCTTCCCAAATGCAAAAGGTTGGGAGAGTAACCGGTGCTTCCGTGGGGAGCACTACGTAAACAGCCAGGGCCATTGGTAAAACTTCCTGCCACAAGCTGGTCTTTGGTGACAGTTTTGCGATGATATTTGCCAGGGTTCTGTGAAAACGTTCACATATGCCATTACTCTGGGGATGATAGGCAGTCGTTTGTACTTTCTTGATTCCCCAGGCGGCGCACAGTTCCTTGGTGACGGCGGCTGTGAAAGCAGTCCCACGATCCGATATCATCTTTTCCGGAACTCCATGAGTGGGGAAGTACTGTTTTGTGAGTATGTTGACCACGACCTGAGCAGTTGTATTGGGAACAACATACGCTTCAGCGTATTTGCTGAAGTGATCAACCACAGTCAACAAGTACTTGACCCCGTTGGGTGTCATGAGAGGCCCAACGTGGTCAATTCCCACGATCTCTCCAGGATGGGTTGGCAGTTCGGGTTGCTGAATGGGTGGGTCCAGCCGGTTCGGAGTTTTTCTTCGTTGACATACGGCGCAGGATTGTACGTAATCCTTTACGTATGATGTGAGCTTTGGCCAAACTCCGTACTTGCGAACAGTTGCGTCGGTGGTCTCGATGCCGGGATGTCCTGCCCACGGGCTGTCATGGCAGACTTGCAATATTTGGTGGCGAAGGGAGCCGGGGATGAGTGGAACGAGCAACTCGCCGGATTCTACTACCTTGGACGCCATCCAAATGCCATCTTCGAGTCGGGCTGACCATTTTGCAGGGTTGCGCTGCACTTCAGCGATCCACGGATCTACCTGCTGTGAAGAGATCAGCATCTCTTTGGTCAGCTGAAACGTGCTGATGCTGGCGATGACTACGCGGCTCAGGGCATCTACGTGCTGCATTTGAGTACCAGGCCTGTAGATGGGATCAAAATCGTATTCGGATAAGCGGAGCATCCATCTGCCTATTCGGTGTGTCGGATCCCTCAAGTTCATGGCAGCAGTCAGTGCTCGGTGGTCGGTCTCCAGCCGGAAACGTCGACCTAACAGGTAAGGTTGGAAATGGGAAACCGCCCACACCACAGCCAGGAGCTCCCGTTCGGTTGTAGAATACCTGGATTCTGCGGGATTCAACTTTCTACTCGCGAATGCGATGGGGTGGGTTTCTCCGTCACGCTCCTGACTCAGTACCGCTCCCAAAGCGATACCGGAAGCGTCTGTTGACAGGATGAAAGGTACGTCAAAATCGGGGTATGCGAGGACTGGGCTGGTGAGAAGAACCTTCTTCAACTGGTCGAAAGCTTGTTGCTGAGCTTCCTCCCATTCAAACGGAGCATCTTTTCGCAGAAGCTGGGTTAACGGGGCGGAGATGCAAGAAAATCCGCTGATAAATCTCCTGTAGAACCCAGCAAGGCCTAAGAAGGCACGTATCTGCGTGGCGTCCCTTGGTACGGGGTAACTCTGCACGCACTTGATTTTGTCGGGTTCCATCCGAAGTCCGTCCTTGGTCACAACATGCCCCAAATAACTAACCTGCACATTCAAAAAGGAGCATTTTGCAAGGTTAAGTTTCAGGTTGGCATGATTCAGCCTTTCCAGAACTTGACGAAGTCGAATCATGTGGGTCTCAATGTCGGGTCCATATACCACGATGTCGTCTAGATAAACAAGACATGAGGAGCCCACTAGTCCCTCCAGGACGTTGTTCATCAGTCTCTGAAAGGTGGCCGGTGCATTTTTAAGACCAAAGGCCATTTTTCGGTATTGGTAAGTGCGACCTAGTGTCGTGAACGAAGTCTTCTCTCGGTCTTCCTCGGCGATTCCTATCTGGTGGTATCCAGCTGTCAGATCCAAGGTCGTGAAAAACTTACTACCTCCCAGAGACTCAAGTGTCTCAGTCAAATTTGGAAGAGGGTACGCGTCGCTTTTCGTCGCTCGGTTTAAAGCCCGGAAGTCGGTGCAAAACCGGTACTTCTGACATTGTCCTGCTGGTGTTTTTTTCTTAACCAGTACCACTGGCGCTCCCCATGGGCTGGTCGATGGTTCGATGACTCGATCCGTTATCATTTGAGCCAGTTGTTCTTCTACGATGGGTCGTAGGGCGTGTGGTACGGTGTATGGTCTTTTGTAAATTGGCGCGTGCGTTCCTGTTTCGATGCGATGTACTACGTTCATCGAGCATCCCTGAGCGTCAGGGCCGCTGAAACAGGTGCTGGTATTTCGTCATGATGTTGGTGACGTAGTCGATATCCTCCTTTGGTAGGTGTTGTAGTTGTTGTTCCAACACCTCTAGCAAGTCGGGGATGGGTTCGTCCAAATCTTCAGTTGGGAACTCTTCCGACGGATCCAAAATCGGGCAATCATCGGACGCGAGGACGTCTACGTCAGCAGATTCCAACAGGTGTGAAGGGTCAAACGCGTCGGAACTTCCGACGACTGCAACTCGGGGCCGCATCGGCTGTGCTACATTTGGCATGGGAACTGGTCGAGCTGGTGCTAGATATCCTGTAATAACTTCGCTTATTACCACGGATTGGCCTGTTTTGGGGTGCTTCATTCTCACCTCACAACTGTCCAAATGAATGGAAGCCGGGATCCTACGCAGTAGGTCTAAACCCAACAAGTCCAATCCGGCGTGGTCGCGCGCGAAAATTCGGAATGCGTGCTTCAATTTGATGGGTCCAATGACGACTTCAACATGTTGTTGCCCAAGAAATGGCATGGGTTGTCCATCTGCGCCCCAGGCCAGGATTCGGGTCGGTACTATTGGAACGTCCGGTACAGGGTGAGTCAACACGGAGATCTGCGCGCCGGTATCTACGATCATCACGCGTTCGTGTCCGCTTAGACTCAAACGAATTCGCATCGTTTGTTTAAACGGTGAGTCGACGGCGGGGACGCAGATGTCCGGTTCTTCCATCCTCGAGGTCGGCGTTGAAGGTGCATCAGCAGTCTTCTTTTCCGCTCGGAGGCTCACAGCCTGCTGTGGGTTCGGTTCGTATGCTTCGCTCGTGAGAGCAAGTACCTTACGAGGCTCCGGCCGGTGGTTGCTTCCATCTTGATACATGTTTCGGTCTTCTGGGGACATTCAGCTTCCAGGTGTCCATAATAGCCACAATAGTCGCACATCGACTCGTCCGCGTAGTGACGCGACTTCACCCTACAGTCGGACTCCTTATGACCGTAGAGGCCGCAGTACTCACAGGGAAAATTCTTGGGGTTTTTGAGACAATGAGCGGGAAAGTGTGTTCTACCCCCACAGTAGAGGCATGGTTTCTGAGGACTTCCCATGGCGTTTCTTCGTTGAGGCGGAGGAGTAGGAGGTCGCGGTATGTTAGGGGCATCCAGAAGCGATGTGACCTAATTCGCGACAGCGAAAACACCGCTTATCTTGGGTCTGGATCCGTGCGACGTTCCAGTGGTCAGCTTCTCGGGGCTCCAAGGCGTCTTCCAGTTGCTCAGCCTTTTTCAAGGCTTCTTCGAGTGATGCGGGCGGATTATTTACGAAAAATCCGGCATACTGTCCTGGGAGTCCTTTCAGAAAAGCTTTGACTGAACGAGCTGCGATCCACGTCCGTCTCTGCACATCGTCCATTGGTAATCCATCCACTTCGAAGCTTGCGCCGCGGTGTGTCGTACCCGCTCGGCGTACTGTCGGAATGTTTCTCCCGTTGATTTCTGCATGGTCCAAAGTCGCTCTGCTGCTTTCTCAGGATCTTCTCGGCTATACCAACGTATAAGCGCTCTTCGTAATCCATAGTATGGGGTTGGTCCTTCAAGCAAGTGTCCATTATCGAGTAGGAACGTTTTTGCTGTTCCTCGGAGTTTGATTCGGAGAAGTTGCACTTTTTGGGTCTCGGTCAGGTCCCGCGTTATACCGTCGAAAATTTCTAGGAAAGTTCCGATAGGTACGACTTCAAGTTCGTCGGGATCCCAATGATCGATTTCCAACAGCATCGATCTCGGAATCTGCTCATGTGTTGCCTCAGGTGTACTCCTACTGAGGACTGTTTCAAGGCGACTCATAGCCTTAGCCACAGCCTCAAGAGCAACGTCTCGTGGTTCCGGGGATGTTGACATCTTTGAAGGTGGTCACGAATTTAGAAAATCACTAATTTGTAGTTCAAAAAGAAAAGCAAATTCAAAAAGGGAAAAAGACTGAAGGTCTAGTTCCAAATACGAAATCAAAACGCACTTCAATACACACCCGAACGCTCAGTCACGCCGCGAGAACCGGTTGTAGGCTGACAAGGTAGGGTAGGCAATTTGAAAAGTATTGGGAACCAATTTGTAGAACCAATTTGTAAATTAAAAAGCCACCAATTTGTATTAAAAAAAATCAATTTGTATTATCGCTATGGGTGAACAAGGGTGGACAGGCGAAAGAAAAATCGGCCTGGACAGGTCTTTAGGACACGTCCCTTGAGGGTGGACAACGATGGTGTACTTAAGGTAGACTGAAGGTGTACCGAAAGTGAACTAAAGATGTACTAAGGGAGAACAAGGGTGTACAGGCGAAAATAAAATCGGCCTGGACAGGTCTTAGGACACGTCCCTTGAGGGTGGACAACGTTGATGTACTAAAGGTAGACTGAAGGTGTACCAAAAGTAGTCAAAGGGGGACAAGGGTGGACAAAAGTACACCCACAAAACCAAAGTTAAGATTGGGGTTCAAGATCTCGGACTTTAAAATCGAAAAGTTATGTTTATACGGGGAGTTTGTAAACAAAAATAAGCTAGGGTGGACAACAATGTGGACAAAGGTGTACTTTCAAGTGGACTAAGGTGGACTCTATGTGAACTCACGTGGACTCTAGGTGAACAAGGGTGGACACCTAGGTTAGAATCAAACTTAGTGGTGGACAATCGAAATTCCTGCAAGGTAAGGCTTAAATAGTGCAACCTCACTATTCCACAAGACAAACCAACAAAATAAGCATACAATTCGTATCTTAAATGCAATAAATTCAATATCCACTCGTCCTAGTACGCTTCCTTTATCCTGTTGCTAAGGGATTTCAAAAAGGTTGGGTCGAAAAAAAAAGGGTAATGACTTCCTTTACGTGGGAAAACTAAACGAGGTCAAAAAGGGATAATACGCTGAGGGCGAACAAAAGGGATGGGTTTTGACCGCTGGGAAAACCCACAAGGCTAGTGACCGGGTCAAGTACCTTAAAAACCAAAAGGGTCGAGAGTCGTTTACCTGGGTTATTGTCTGCTTAAAATGACAAAAATGGACGCTTTTGCAAAATAGGAAATGATTTTCTTTGGCAAATCCTTGTTTCAAGTTACGAATGTCTCTATTCTGTCCCAAAAAGCCACTGTATGCAAGAAATTTATATACGCGCAGGAAAAATCCTGCTGATCAAATTTCCTAAAAACGTAAGGACCGGAAAAATCCTGCAAGGGTGAACAAAATTATGTCCACGGTGGACAAAAGTGGACAAAAATGTAGACAAAAACGTACTGGGGTGTACCAAGGTGGACACACCCTAAACTTGAGGTTTCTGAGTCGGAACTTTGCGAAGGGTATCTGCACTTAACCCGTGCAGCACAAAGAATAATATGAAATGTGTCAAAATATGTGAAATTGTGTAAAATGTGTGTAGGCACCCTTATGATAACATGCACATTCACAATTCTACTTAGTCTAAGTACGAAAGAGGTACTTTCACTACTCACTGACCAATTACTTCACCACAATTGAATTTAAAAGGGAAAGACAGCTAAGTTCCGCACAACAAATAAATGAATTTAAATAAAAATCAAATAAAATCGGTAGCTACTGATTTTATGGCAGTCGAGGCGTTAGTGTTGCTGGTGTTCCAACACAAGTTCGAATCAAAATTTAATCTGCACTGCTGGGAACCAACACAAGTTTAGTTCGCAGTGCTTTACAACTAAATTCCACCGCGTGCCACCAATTGTGTAACCCCTTTTTCACTAGGGAACCCTCGGAAGGGAGCAAAGTAAAGTTCTCAAAGTTAAAATGTGTTAACTAATAGAAAACCTACTTTAGGAATCTTATGTTTTGGCTCTAAGGTAAACTAATGTGCGGAAATAAGAACTTACCTTAGCTGTCTGTTGTCTTCCCTGAAGATATGTATGCTGCCACCACCTACGAATGTAGGACTTAATCTTTGGATTAAGTATGATAAATATGAAATGAAATGAAGTTAATTGCAAGTGAAGTTACGTTAAGTTTGGATTGAAAAGCAAGTGAATTTACTGAAAGAAGCTAATATGAATTTACTTGTGAAGTAATACCTGGTTCAGTGGGAGTAGTCAATGAAAGCAGATGGTACTTCCGTATGGTTGTTGTATTAAACGATTGAGCAAAAATAAAATATGTCTCACAACAACTCTTATTACTACCTACCTACTATCACGCAAAAAGGAACATTCTCTCTCTCTCTCTCTATATATGTGAACAAATGTGGACAATATAGTCAATGTGAACTATGTGAACAAGGTGAACAAGGTGGTGGACACGGAAGGTGTACACCACGTGTTAAGAGTCAAGTTTTACAATTTAAATTTACAAGAAATACAAGTTTTAATATTATAGGGGGGAATTTAGGATCGGGCCATTCTCAGTCTTTTATCTATTGGCAGGTGAATCTTGCGCCTGTTCGCCAGTCTTTTGAAGAGGAAAAATCACTTAATAACTATCCGTTCGAAAAGTCTATATACAAGGAAATAGTTCTTCCTACCAGTCTTGAAGTCAGTGATGGGCAGGTGCTGTCTTGGAGTCTTGTTGATGCTGCAGTCTTGTCAGGGTGAAACCTAGAGTGAACACAGCAAATGTTGGGGGGCCCCAGTCTCGGCGGGCCTTGTACTCTCGGCCACTTGAAGGTTACCATAGAATGAGGACCTCAGGGATGAGCACGGGGGTCCTTCGGTTTGGGTGGGGCGAGGCGGTGCTTCTGCGCCTGCGCACGGAGTGGGAGAGCTACTGGTGGCGCCGCTGGTGTTGGCTTGGGCGAAGCTTGATCTTGGTACTGGTGGCGCTACTGGTGATGGCTGGGCGAAACTCGGTCCCGGCACTGGTGGCGCTGCTGGTGTGGAAGCTGCGGACTTAGCCCGCGCTCTTTTAAGTGGGAGAACGGCAACCGTAATCCTTCGGGGGTGGAACCCGGGGATTACAGCGTCATGA
>CM019175.2:11372281-11412425 GCA_009739505.2 Apolygus lucorum
ATCGAATCGAAAGTAACCTAAATAAGAAAATATCGATTTAAGAATCTAAGAATCAAGCATTTTGAAGTTTATGGTCGTTTTTCTCAAAATCCATTTTTTCTGTTATAAAACACTGAAAAAACTGCAGCTTCGTCATTTTTTGAGCTACAAAGATGCTTTTGGTCTTAAATTCTTCATAAATCTATACAGATTGAGAAAATAGCAATAACTCCATTTCGACGAACGCCGACAAGAGGTCCCTTTTCGCTTTCCGCCTCACATATAAACTTGTACCTTAATTTTAAATTTCAAACGATTTTAGAAATTCGTTAGTGCACGGCCCTAGAAAATTGAAAAACTGAAATATTTCCGCTGGAATCATCAAAATCGAATAATAATTGCCAGAGAAATATGGGAAAAACTACTGAATAAACGGTTTTTCCCATATTTCTCTAGCAATTATTGTTCGATTTTGATGATTCCAGCGGCAATTTTACAATTTTTCCATTCTCTAGGCAGATGCAATGAGTTTCTAAAATTTAGGTACAAGTTTATGTGTTTTTGCCCCTTCGATTTCGCGAAATACTGACCCGCAACGAACGGATACCGGCTGAGACCCCCTTAAGACCTACCGTTAATCAACAGAACGTTTACCTAGTGAGCCTAATTAATCGAGGAGAGCTCTAAGGTGGAGTGACTGCAGAGGTCGGCGTCGGTGAAGACAAACCGGGGTCTCTCCAGGGACGAAGATGAGGCTTTATAGGTCCCTGGTGCAGCCTGTAGTTTGTTATGGATCAGAGGCTTGGACCATGCAGGCTGAAGATGAGACTGGACTGCGGATATTTGACAGAAGGATTATAAGAAGGATGAATGGAGCAGTCAGGGAGGGCCAAGGGTGGAGAGCAAGACAATGCAGATGAATGATTAAAACACGAAGACTGGGATCCATTGGCTGGGACATGTAGACCGCATGGCAATGGAGGCCTGCCCGAGGATGACGCTGCGAGCTAGGATGGAAACTAGAAGACGAAGACCTCGCTGGCTTGATATGTCTTGAAGGACCTCCGGGTGGTGGGATTGCGGAGGTCTCAGGAAGGCCCAGTGGCCGAATGGAGTTTGGGAAGCCAAGGGCCACATTGTCCTGCAGTGCTGTGTAGTTAGTTCAAACTTTTTAGCATGGAACATGCTTTAGCCTTGGAATAACAACTCGAAAATGTTACATGGGAGGGGTGACTCGTGTCATAGTTGAGGAGGAGGGGGGATTATTCTCCACCAGTCACTCCCCATCCCTACTCGGCCAAAAAGCGCGGCTAAAGCATGTTCCATGTTGAATTTTAGCCAAATGCTCCGAGCAGTAAATCGAGGCCTGAATGACGATTTTCACTCTCTTTTCTTCGATAAAATACCTACCTATTTTCTACCTTGTTAAAATTTTAGCTCCGTTTTCAAGATAAGATCCCTTTTTTTTGGAATCGTATGAAAAACCACTCGAGACCTGTAGAATCATCGCGTTTTTCTCTTTTTTCAGCGATCACGCTCCGAAAATCCGAAGACTTGATGGCTCAGACAAACTACAACCTGATTCAGGCAAGTTTAAGTTTCTAAGATGAGCGTTTCGGTGAACATTTGTTTTATTCTCATCGTGTTCTAGATGTATCACTTATCTCGAAATTAATTCGTATTGAAGGGAATTTTCGTTTAAAATAAAACTACTACTAATCTTAGCCAATAAAGTTCTGTAGATTTAAGCCTTTTAAGGGGGTCTCAGTCGGTCGCCGTTCGTTCATCGTTCCGGGTTAGTATTTCCCTCAATTACCGGCGCTCAAACTTTAAAAGTTGTATCTAAATTTGAAATGTAGTCGCTGGTAGCCAATCCAAATTTGTCCACAAAAAATCACTACCTACTAGTTTCGACGAGGTTTTTTTTCGTTTTAATGGCCGAGTAGACAGCTAAATTTGGATAACGTGGCCCCGAGAAGCTGAAATTTCGGCAGGCTATTTAAGAGGGGCCTCTGGGTTAGTCTAATCTCTTGCGAACTGGCGCTCAAAGTTGAAATTTTCAAGGATTTTTGAAATGAATTAGTGCATGGGCGATGATTGCCGCCGGAATCATCAAAATCGAACAATAATTCCGGCGGAAATTTTACAATTTTTTCAATTCTCTAGGCAGATGCACCAATGAATTTCAAAAATTCTTGAAAATTTCAAATTTAACTTCACTTTTTAAAGTTGCGCTGGTAATTGTGAGAATTACTGACCCGGAACGAGGAACGAATTGCGTCGACTACCCCCTTAAGGGGGCCTCAGTCGGTCGCCGTTCATTCCTCGTTCCGGGTTAGTATTTCACGAAATCAAAGGCGCAACAACTTAAAAAGTTGAACCTACATTTGAAATTTTAAAGGATTTTAAAAATTCATTAGTGCATCTGCCTAGAGAATTGAAAAACTGCAAAATTGGCGCCGGAATCATCAAAGTCGAACAATAATTGCCAGAGAAAAATGGGAAAAACCGTTAATTCAGTCATGTTTTTCCCATAAAACGTAGCTAAACTTGAAATTTTCGAAGATTTTAGAAATTAACTAGTGCAAAGGCCTTGGTAATTGAAAAACTGAATGATAGCCGCAGGAATCATCAAGATCGAACGATAATTGCCAGAGAAATATTGGAAAAACCGTTTATTCAGTAGTTTTTCCCATTTTTCTCTGGCAATTATTGTTCGATTTTGATGATTCAATATTTCAATATTTCAATATTGCAATATTTCATTTTGTCGATTCCCTAGAGCCGTGCACCAATGAATGTCTACTCATTACGTTGAAAGAAAAAAAAATCCTTTAAAATTTCAATTTAAAGTACAACTTTTTACGTCTTTGCGCCTTCAATTTCGCTAAATAGTAAAAAACTAACGGGATCGACTGAGACCCCCTTAATGGTAGAAAACCATATGAATAGGTGGACTTATTAGTATGTAGAATGCAATAAGACTCTTTACTTATACCAATTAAATTAATTAGACAGCTACCTACAATATTCCTGCGTGAACACGCAGCCGTACGAGTAATCCACGTGCGTCGCAGCGCCCTCTACGTCACCCTGGAATAAACTAGGCTTAACCCATTTCCGGCCAATGATGCATTTTTGCATCGTCATAATAATGATTTTTTTAAATATCGAAATAGTGGAAAATCTTTGTAGAAGAATTTTTTCTTCTTTCACGCTGTTCCTAAACTTTTTAAAGAAAAATGTCTTCGACATTCGGGAGCTCAATGCAATTTGGGATTTTTTTTTTGAAATGGAGGCCTTCTGACCGAAAGCATGATTATTTATAGTGGCTCAAATTTGGTTCATAAAAAATAATTTTCAGATTTTATATTGATTTTTTTTTTAAATTTTTGACAATGAAATGGGTAAATCATATCAATTTGGAAAACTGAGACCTCTAAAATCCTATTAAAATGTAAAATTCGTAAAATTTGGAGAATTTTTGCTCTCGATGGGTGAGCAAATGATGCCTTATTTCGACTGGCGTTCTGTAAAATAGTTCATCCTCCCCCCCCCCCCATTACTACGTCATTTCTACCCTCGGCTTGAAATGGGTTAAATCGAGCGTTAGACGACTTCCAAAAAAACGAAAAAAAGTACCGTGTTACAGATAGAACCTTGTCTACCGATATTTACGTTATTATTACCAATTACCTGCGTATTTTTTCTTTTTTATTTGCAGAAGAGATTGCAAGAGCTTTACAGCAGATGTCAGGTATCCGAACAAAACAGTCCGTTTATTCCTTCGAAAGTTGTTACAATACCAAGATCCTTCGAATAGCTCGTGGGAATTCGATTCCACCCGATTGTGACCCCCGTGGGTTGTACTTTCCGGACCGAAATTTGGAATTGGTACCTCGATGAACCCCTTAATTAGTAATTATCAGATTTTCTCGTCGTTTTCTTATTTTAAAAAAAATCAAATTTATTAGGCGATCATCAAAGTTTTATTTTGATAACAACTAACAACAAAAGCCGTCGTTCCAAAAGCGAGCTTGCTGCGAGGTGACAGCCAGCAACAAGGTGTCAGATGCTCGCCGGGCATCGAGCTTCTCTCCCCCAGATGATGCTACCAGAGCTGATGATGGCTCTTCCGGACTGGTTGGTCTGCAGGGGCAGTGCAGCACCGTCTTCTACCCTCAAAGCCTCCTCCTCATGATCCGCCTGCCGGTTTTCACCATATCCCAGATACCTCAGAGGCCTCAGAAGCTTCTCTCCCCCAGATGATGCTACCAGAGCTGATGATGGCTCTTCCGGACTAGTTGGTCTGCAGGGGCAGTGCAGCACCGTCTTCTACCCTCAAAGCCTCCTCCTCACGATCCGCCTGCCGGTTTTCACCATATCCCAGATACCTCAGAGGCCTCAGATGCTTCTCTCCCCCAGATGATGCTACCAGAGCTGATGATGGCTCTTCCGGACTAGTTGGTCTGCAGGGGCAGTGCAGCACCGTCTTCTACCCTCAAAGCCTCCTCCTCACGATCCGCCTGCCGGTTTTCACCATATCCCAGATACCTCAGAGGCCTCAGAAGCTTCTCTCCCCCAGATGATGCTACCAGAGCTGATGATGGCTCTTCCGGACTAGTTGGTCTGCAGGGGCAGTGCAGCACCGTCTTCTACCCTCAAAGCCTCCTCCTCACGATCCGCCTGCCGGTTTTCACCATATCCCAGATACCTCAGAGGCCTCAGAAGCTTCTCTCCCCCAGATGATGCTACCAGAGCTGATGATGGCTCTTCCGGACTAGTTGGTCTGCAGGGGCAGTGCAGCACCGTCTTCTACCCTCAAAGCCTCCTCCTCACGATCCGCCTGCCGGTTTTCACCATATCCCAGATACCTCAGAGGCCTCAGAAGCTTCTCTCCCCCAGATGATGCTACCAGAGCTGATGATGGCTCTTCCGGACTAGTTGGTCTGCAGGGGCAGTGCAGCACCGTCTTCTACCCTCAAAGCCTCCTCCTCACGGTCCGCCTGCCGGTTTTCACCATATCCCAGATACCTCAGAGGCCTCAGAAGCTTCTCTCCCCGAGATGATGCTACCAGAGCTGATGATGGCTCTTCCGGACTAGTTGGTCTGCAGGGGCAGTGCAGCACCATCTTCTACCCTCAAAGCCTCCTCCTCACGATCCGCCTGCCGGTTTTCACCATATCCCAGATACCTCAGAGGCCTCAGAAGCTTCTCTCCCCCAGATGATGCTACCAGAGCTGATGATGGCTCTTCCGGACTGGTTGGTTTGCAGGGGCAGTGCAGCACCGTCTTCTACCCTCAAAACCTCCTCCTCACGGTCCGCCTGCCGGTTTTCACCATATCCCAGATACCTCAGAGGCCTCAGAAGCTTCTCTCCCCCAGATGATGCTACCAGAGCTGATGATGGCTCTCCCGGACTAGTTGGTCTGCAGGGGCAGTGCTGCACCGTCTTCTACCCCCAAAGCCTCCTCCTCACGATCCGCCTGCCGGTTTTCACCATATCCCAGATACCTCAGAGGCCTTCGTGAGCCTCGAAGCCTCAACGACACAACTCGAATCGTTGCAATCTGTAATTTTATGCGGACGAATTCGGTGACCACTGATCGGGGTTATTCCCATTTGTCCGCCAAGCCATCCACCAGCCTCCTGCAAAGTTGAATTCCTGATGAAGGACCCCTTCGCATGATGTAATTAGAGGCGAAAACGAGCCATGGAGATCTTCAGCAGCTAGGTCGTATTTCCGATGCTTGGCCCTAGCTGTTTCCCTAGCTACAGTGTCCCAGTCCTGGGTGGAATAGGAATCAGCGTCAGCGTTAACAAATCAAAAAACGACGCCCGGTCCCTATCCCACACTCCGTTGACTTTGATGTCGGCAATGAGTCCAGGCTGTTCTGCTGTTCCTTCCTGCATTACAGGCTCAACTACCTCCCCAGCGAAAGCTTGTCTGGCCAGTCCTGCCACCACATCCCGGATCTGGTCGTGACCTTGCTTGACAAGCCTCCCTGTTTTGAAGTTCAGAGCATGGTTCTTATCCATTTCGCCCCCACAGCCATCGCACCTTCCCCGCAGTGTGAGTAAGAGTTTGTTATACCATAGCCTGCTGGCTCTTCTCTTCATTGAGCTGCTTCCGAAGCTGTACATTTATTCGATTGAAATTTTAGTTGAATTTAAATGTTTTTGAGTTCAAAATTAAATATTGGCTTGGTCTTTCAATTCTTATAGCTTTTTTTTTCGAGCTCTAAGTACACAGTTTTGAAATGCCGGTGGTGTTGCTGCCAATATCAACCTGAAAACGGGCCCTTTTTCTCTCAAAATTCAAATTAATTCGCTCGAATTTGAAGAGCCCTTGATAATATCCGTCCGTTGGTTGCCGTAGAATACATTTTCCAAGCTCGGTGCGGCCAATATGGCGCCCGTTGTCAACCATCTTGGTATTGTAACGACTTCCTTTCCTTCCTTCTACACTCTTCCCATCTGTCCTTTGTCTCTCTTCTTCCTCCTCCCTCACTATTTAAGACAAATCGAAATTTCCACAGAAAACGGGACCTACTTCATTTCATATTTCCGGTTTTCGTGTTTTTTTGTCGGTTTCTCTGTGTCAAGTGTTATAACGTGCTAAGATGTCGTTGAGCCTCGAAAGTGGGGGCCCATATCGGTAAGTAACGACTTTAAAGCGCATGCGCTCTTCATTTCGCCCTTTTTGTACTCCCAGGCTTTGCATGAATGTTCGCTATTTGTCAATAAAATAGGGAAAAATTTGGGAAAGTGAATTCTCTCTGTTTTCAAAAGACAAATTTGTGTTTTTCTACAACCTTCTTTTCTACAACAGGCGAGAAATTCGAAAATGCAGAAAATAACCGATGTGTTCTTTTTGAAAGGGAACGAGGCTGACGGCAAATATGCCTTCGAACATCGTTGGGAATCCGAATGTCTACAAGGCGACGCTTCAAGGCTCAAAATCTCACCCGGACTCGAAATCTACCCAACAGGGGTCTTCGAGTTTTCAAAATGCGACGCCAGTCGGACCGGAAAAAGCGACAACCGCCCTCCCTAACGTTACCGTGAGTCATCACATTTCAATGAATAACGCGACCTTCGCACTCTTATTTACATCCGCCTGAACTTCGTCTTTTTCGTCTTCAGGGAACTCAAGAGGAATACGATTCGACTCCGAAATTGAGCGAATGTGAGACTCAAAGTTCCGGCGAAGTCCTCTCATCTGCGGTAAACGCCGAGGTAACGTTGTTTTGTTTGTAATTCTGAGCCCATACAATTAAATTTAGTGCAATTGGCACAATTTGGATTCTTGAACTTAGAATTTACTCCAAAAACAAAAAACTCTGCAAATTATGATTTGGCTTACTATAGATCGAGAGTTCCGGATATTCAGGTCCCATTTGTTGCTCATAAATTTGAGGATGCAGTCAACGAAGCTCTAGCTAGACAACTTTCAATGGAAAAGCACGATTATTGTATATTCAAGGGATGTTATCAGTGTTTAGAATCGAATGAGACCACTTTTCACCTTCTAGAATGGAGGATTGAACGTACAAAGAAAAGATTGAGAAATGCTTACTGTCTAGAACCTTTGACTAAATTTCGAAAAACATGGAACATGCTTTAGCTCCGCTTTTCAGCGGAATGAGGATGGGGTGGAGAATAATCCATGCCGTAACCCTCTCAGCTTCACCCTCCTCACTTTGGGTGTTTAGTCCAAGGCTAAAGCATGTTCCATGCTGAAAATCTATTGCGATTGACGGTAGCGTGAAAACTTCATCGGTTTAATACATTTTGCAGATCGATGCCGTCTTGAAGGACGTAGATTTCAGTCATCTCCCCGTCGAAGGAGACTTTGTCGGATCGGACGAAATTAACCTTCAAATTTCCCCCGGCGTGAGTATTTTGAGTTTACACACGACAGAAAATGCCAAAAATCCCTCATAAATTCGTATTTGCTGTCTTGATAACACGATTTTGGTGCTCTTTAACATGTTTAAGTCATTTCTCCGTTCTTTTCAGGACTGCGATTGGACAGACAACGTTCTGGAAAGTGGGAAAGCTCAGGAAATCCCTCTTCTACCCCCGCAATTGCCGCAGCCGACGAAAAAGCCCACACCGAAACCCAAAATATCGGATTATTTCTTAGCGACTCCAAAATCTGGTGCCAATTCGTCCAAAATTACCACTCAGAGACCGACAAACGTGCGAAATGCGTCGAGCGATTCGAATTCCGTATCTTCGGACGTCAAAAATACCGGGATTTCGAAACACTCCGATAAAACGGATTCGTTGACTCCCAGCAAAAGGTACACGTCTTTTGAAGGTGTTTTGGAGCAAGAGAGTTTGAAAAGTCGCGCCGATGAAAACAGTTTTCAACCAAACAGGCACTCGATGGGTGCAAAGGCAAATGATCGCATTCAGGCAGGTTCCTCGAGGCCGCCCCAAGATGGCGGGAATACGTCGATTTCCAGAGTTCAATGTGAGAACACTTGGAAGGCCTGCGATCCTCAGCCGCGATCCAGGGATTTGAATCCGGTCATGACTGAAAGGATTGAACGGCCCAAGGCGGCTTTGAAGCCCATTATGACTGACGCTGGGAGCAAAATGAGCCGAAACGTGATATCCAGATTTCCGGCAGATGGGAATCAAAGTGACGCTCTCGAAGGCAATCGATTTGGTCGGCCTCAAGTGGAGAAAGTCCATTCTGGACTGGATGAATCCACAAATGCTCGAGATTCCACAAGCAGGCGGAACGTGGACGAAATATTCAACAAAGTCAGGAGGAATTTGAACAGCGCCGTGTCTTTGAGTGTGTCCACGTCCAGGAGTCGCTCGACTTTTGGGGGATCGTTGTGGGATCAGCCTCCCAAGGATAATCCAGGGATTAGAGCCGAGCTGGTGATGAATTCTGGAAAATCTGCTAGCGTCAACAAGAATCCTTGGAGGGATTGTCAGATTCGTCCCGCGTCTTCCGCAGTACAATCCAATCTCCAAGACCAATCTCCAGCTTGTCGCGATGCACCTTCTGATTCTGCAAAACACAGAAATATTCACTTGAAGAGTCCAGAAGAACCTGCGAGCCAAGACACTGCAGAAGATGGAAGAAATTTAGACCAAAAACAGCCGTCAAAGTCATCAAGAAACCCTAAGAAACGTTGGTGCGCCGAAGCTCAACAACAATCAGAAAATTTCCCCAGTCAAGAGGACGTAGCAGATTTTGAATCTGGGCAGCTTCAAAGCTCGGCAAATATCTCTAGAAATACTTTGAAAGATGCCACTATTTCTGATTGTGGACTGCTGAGCACCAGAACTCCCTCTAGCAATGCTGCAGCTGATTCTGAAGACGCTTTTGATTCAAGACCACTTCAAAGCACCAGAAATCCTTGTAGGAATGCTGTAGAATTTAAACCTCTTCAAGCAAAAAGAAATCCCTCAAAACATGCAGTTGATTCTAAAGACGCTGTTGATTCAGTACAACTTCAAAGGACCAGAAATCCCCCGAGACATTCTGCAAAAACTGTAGCTTATTCTGAAGATGCTGTAGATTCTAAACCACTTCAAAGCACTAGGAATCCCTGCAGGAATGCTGTAGATTCTGAACCACTTCGAAGCAACAGAAATTCCTCTAAGGCTGCAGTGGATTCTGAAGACTCTGTTAATTTCGAACCTTCTCAAAGCTCCAGAAATCCCTCAAGAAATTCCTCAAAAGCTGCAGTGAATTCTGAAGACGCTGTTAATTCCGAACCTTCTCAAAGCTCCAGAAATCCCTCAAGAAATTCCTCAAAAGCTGCAGTGAATTCTGAAGACGCTGTTGATTCGAGACAACTCCGAAGTACTGGAAATCCTTTTAGGAATGCTGCAGCTGATTCTGAAGACACTGTATATTCTAAACCACTTCAAAGCGCCAGAAATTCCTCAAAAGCTGCAGTGGATTCTGAAGACGCTGTTAATTCCGAACCTTCTCAAAGCTCCAGAAATCCCTCAAGAAATTCCTCAAAAGCTGCAGTGAATTCTGAAGACGCTGTTGATTCGAGACAACTCCGAAGTACTGGAAATCCTTTTAGGAATGCTGCAGCTGATTCTGAAGACGCTGTATATTCTAAACCACTTCAAAGCGCCAGAAATCCCTCAAGAAATTCCTCAAAAGCTGCAGTAGGTTCTGAAGACGCTGTTGATTCGAGGCGACTTCAAAGCACCAGAAATCCCTCTGGATATCCAGCGAGCTCTGAAACTGTTTCAAATCGTCCAGAAATTGCCGTCAGTTCCCCGACGTACGCTCAGAACGGCCAAATATCCATCAAAGATGTCCGTAAGGCTTCGGTAGATGGCGAACACGGCGGCGAACTTCAAAAACCAGCCCCAAATTCGGCGATAAATCCGAAACAATCGTCTATTTCCAAAGCCCGCATGAAAGCGAGGAACTTCTCCAGTCAAGAAGCCGCTTCAGAATTACTTCAAAACTCCGGACATTCTTCAAGAAATCCTGCAAGCTTTGAAGGAACCTTGAATCTTGGAATTGCTGGTGATTCCACGATGTTGCCTCATCAGGGTTTGGGAAATTCGACCAATTGCAGTGCTCCAATGTGGGATTTGGGGGACCAGATATCTTTGAGTTTGGCGTCTATGGACAAAGAGCTGACGAACGAAGAAATCGACCAAATTATCGCGAGCGCCATGGAAATCAAACAGTCGTACCCTTCGAATCAGCAGCTTTCGGGTGAAATCCAGAAGCCTGAACTGGCCAAATCAAGTAACGAACCTCGAAAGGACTTTGACGAACATGATGACGCTCGAAATCTTCAAAATCCTTCGACAAGTTTCGACTCTGCAGAACGAGTTCACAATCTAAACTCCGAAACAAAGAGGGTTGAAGAGTCCACCTGGGAATCTCAGTCTATTTCAGAGTCCAGCGACGTCGGGTCTCAGTCGACGCACAGTCGATCTGCCGCGACGAATCAGCTGCGTGAAGATTCGGTGAGTTGATTAATACTTGGATGGTCCGTTTGTTATCTTGTATAGATTACGTTAATACGAGAATATAGTCAGGTTATAACCTGTCGGGGGTTTTAGCAACGAAATTTTATTGGTTTGCAGATACATCACTGATGATAACCTGAAGATAACCTTCCTTAAGAATTACCGACTTCCTAGGCTCTGATTATGCTGAAATGTTGACAGTTTCCGGCTTCAATAACCTGCAGATAACCTTCCTTAACAGTCACTGACCTCCTAGGCTCTGATTAAACTGAAATTTAGACAGTTTCTGGCTTCAATAACCTGCAGATAACCTTCCTCAACAGTCACTGGCCTTCTAGGCTCTGATTATGCTGAAATGTTGACAGTTTCTGGCTTTGATAACCTGAAGATAACCTTCCTTAACAGTCACTGACCTCCTAGGCTCTGATTAAACTGAAATTTAGACAGTTTCTGGCTTCAATAACCTGCAGATAACCTTCCTCAACAGTCACTGGCCTTCTAGGCTCTGATTATGCTGAAATGTTGACAGTTTCTGGCTTTGATAACCTGAAGATAACCTTCCTTAACAGTCACTGACCTCCTAGGCTCTGATTAAACTGAGATTTAGACAGTTTCTGGCTTCAATAACCTGCAGATAACCTTCCTCAACAGTCACTGGCCTTCTAGGCTCTGATTACGCTGAAATACCGACTGTTTTTGGCTGTAATAACCTGGTGGTGTGTTCTAGTAACAAAATTTAGTTAGTTTGAGGCCAAAATACCTCTTGGTAAACCACAAATAACCTTCTTTACAGTCATCGGCCCTCTAAATGCCCCCTTAAACTTGGTATATTGCAATTTGCAATCAATTTTGAGGTTTTTTACATCAAATTAAAGTTTTTTGAAAAGTCAATTTTTGTATGCAGGATCTTTATCTGTTCCCTGTTACTTCAATTTTCACGAATTTTCAGGACATTGGCTCAAATTTGGGCGACATCAAAACTCCGCTCCTGCCTCCGTTTGTCGAGGCGTTTCCCACAACATCCGCTTCCTCCCTTGGGAAGAAGTACGAAGACCGAAACCAAAATGGCGGACGCCAAGAGTCCCAAAAAACGCTTCAATCGACTGGTTTCAAGCAACCTGCTCAACGCAAGGTGCCCGGAAAAGATCAACGGCCCAATAAAGTAAACTTTCGGAGATCTATTCAAGTTGAGATGTACTTAAGATTTGTAAGTTATGAGAAATTAGGTGTTTCCTGGGGTGGAATTTGAGGTCTTAAAACAGGCATCGCAGTGAAGGGAGTTACGTGATTTTACGACCATCGCTGATTTGGCCTCATTCAATTCGAGCAGCCCCAAAGTGAGTGCCGAGTAGTAACTAAAAGGTTATGAATACTACATTTTTGTTAATATCGATGATTTTGGGTTCCCCATGGGAGAAATGCGGTCGTAAAATCATAGTAACGAAAACATTCGCGAAATTGGAAGGTGCCTCGATGCTTTTTTTTTAATTTTCTTTTTAATCGTTCGCTTGTTTTGTTTTGTTTCCATCTTCCTCCTTCTTTGGGGGAATAAAAAACCTTCCTGGTACCGGAAGGACTGGGATCGGATGAGGAGGCGTAGACAATGGCGACGAGCTGAGATGCGACGCAAGAAAATTTCCCTTAAACTCTCCAAACCCGCGGGGAGTCGCTTCACGGTACGAAAAGTCGCTCCGGCGCAGTTTTCCAGTTTTGGAAAAAAATTGCATTTGGGGAGTTGACGCAACCATCGTTTCGAAAGTCGACGAACGGTCGACTTAAGCCCACTTTCTTCGCCAAAAATTGTTCTAACGAAGTTTAGCAAAACGCGTTTACAGTTAAGGTGGTCTCATTCAGTCGCCGGGTTAGTATTTCTCCCAATTACCGGCGCTCAAACTCTAAAAGTTGCTCCTAAAGTAGATATGTTCAAGGATTTTTGAAATTCATTGGTGCATCTGCCTAGGGAATTGAAAAAACAATGTATTTTCATTAATTTTCGTCGCTGATTCACGTGGTGGTATCCATTTTCGGCTTTTACCGGAATTTTTCGAAACGGCGGCCGAAATTTAGGTGGTTTTTAATGGAAAATCGCTCTTAAAAACTTTTTTTGTGGGTCGAGGTGTCCTCGTAAGGAATGATTGTACAATGAAAGCTTGTTCTGGATTGACAACTTCGACTTCCCATTAGGGAATGCGTTTTTCTGTACTTCCACTTTGCATTACTGATCGAATGGTTGCGCCAACTCGCTAAAATCACGCAATAACACGCAGGTATTCCGAACTCCATCATGATTTTTCACTGTTAATTCCATCATTTTCTTTTCAATTTCTGTTGTGATTTCGCTCGTTTCGTTGTCTCTTCAGGGTGCCGTATTGATTGATCGTTGTAATCAAACCAACCGGAGTGAGATTAGGCCCTTGTGGCCCTGAAGATGTCAACGGAGGGGTGGAGAAACGTCTAAACCACGTAAACTTCAGCGAGCGTGTGTTAATATGCACAAGACGTAATAATTATTTTTTAAAAATAGACCTGCTGCGACAGCAGCCAGCTGCAGGGTTAAGATAGCCCGGGCTCCGCCCGGGGCCCACTCACCACGGTGGCGTCCCCAACCAAGATCAAAACGTCATCAACAAAAACCTCCAATTTCTATAGTTTTTCGAATTCTCGCCCTCACTTCGTCTTCCACATTTTTTTTCATAGGTTCACCCGCAAAAGAAGGCGAATATACTCGACACAGATTCGAACGACTCTTTCGAAGTCGAACGAAAAATCAAAAAGGTACGTTCGTCGATGTTTTTTCTTCCCCGATTCCGTCCAGTCTATGTGCCAAACACTTGCATCGATGTCCCTTTTTGTTTTTTTCAAATTGTAGGAAAAAGCGACGGAGGAAAAGCGGGATTTCTTGGACGGATACTTTCCTGATGGAGTAAGTGGCAATTTTGGACGTAATGAGGAATTTCACCGAATTCTGTTTGAATTTTTCCTGAATAGTTAACGGTGTGGGGTAGATGAAAATCGGGTTGATTTCTGAAAATAAGTCTCGTGTTATTTTTGGGAGACGATCAAAATTTATGATTTCAAAAAATAACTGGGAAAACGGACTTCTTCAACGTGAAGCGGGAACGCTCGCTGATTGGCTGTTCGGATTGCCGCCTCCTCCCAGTGTTGCCCGATGGAACGACGAAATCGTGTTTTCTAAGAGGAAAGTTATCAAACAAAAACAGGAGAAACCTAATTTTCCCCATCTTGCTTTTTATAATTTGTTCTTCAGTTTCTCGATTTCGAACTTTACTGGTTTTGTGAAATGTGGCATCTGAGGACTACAGATTTCTCGATCTCAGCGCTTCAAGCGGCCATAAATGAACTATTCCAGGATGACGTCATCCTGGTTTTTTAAACGTTCATATTTTCTACACTGTTTCGTTTGTTCGTAAATTAGGAAGTGCGGGCTGCAAGTTCGCCATAGGGGGTTTTTCGAGGTGCTGAATCCGATTTTGGGGTCAAAAATATGAAATTCCGACATGGTGAAATTCCTCATTCGAAATTGTTTAATACGATCGATTATATTCAATAATTTCGTATATTTTTGTGTGCAATTGACAGCTGTCGCCACCCAAAACCTCTCGTTCCCGTCGCGGGTGGTAACGACTCACAACGCTCCGGACTCCTGGAAAATCGTATACGAATCTTCAGGTAAAACGTGACTTGTTTCATCGTGTATTTTCAGGTTATTCCGTAGAATTACAGTACATTTTGTAGCGGAGAAGGAAATGACGCAAAATTCGATGGAACCTGCTGATATCAGCTGAGAGACGTGACGTCACAGGTTCACTTCGAAGCCATTTTGTCGTTATTTACGACAAATTTTCGATACAGGAGCCTTCCAAAGGGCGCAGAATCTAATTTTGAGGTGCCCTTGCAAGATGTCATTGATTTTTATAAATTTTTATCAACGTTATTGTATGAAAATATTTTGTTTTGTAACGGAGAAGAAAATTACGCAAAATTCGATGGAACCTGCTGATATCAGCTGAGAGACGTGACGTCAAATATTCGATACAGGAGCCTTCCAAAGGGCGCTGAGTCTAATTTTGAGGTGCCCTTGCAAGATCTCCATTGATTTTTATAAATTTTTATCAACGTTTATTGTATGAAAATATTTTGTTTTGTAACGGAGAAGGAAATGACGCAAATTCGATGGAACCTGCTGATATCAGCTGAGAGACGTGACGTCACAGGTTCACTTCGAAGCCATTTTTTCGCATTAATTGGGTAAAATTTTCGATACAGGAGCCTTCAAAGGGCGCAGAATCTAATTTTGAGGTGCCCTGCAAGATGTCCATTGATTTTTATAAATTTTATCAACGTTTATTGTATGAAAATATTTTGTTTGTAACGGAGAAGGAAATGACGCGAAATTCGATGGAACCTGCTGATATCAGCTGAGAGACGTGACGTCACAGGTTCACTTCGAAACCTTTTGTCGTTAATTACGTCAAATTTTCGATACTGGACCCTCCAGAGGGCGCAGAGTCTAATTTTAAGGTGCCCAGATTTCTCCATTGATTTTTATAAATTTTATCAAAGTTTATTGTATGTGAATATTGTATTTTGTGGTTTACTTGACGAAATATAGTGGTTTTCTTAATAATAATTGTGTGTTGATTTTGTTGATTCCAGCCTTTGAACCCCATCCATCAACATCCTTCCGGTGTCAAAAACAATCCAAATCTAAGTCGCACCCGTCCTAAACCGGTAACAAGAAGAAGGTAACCTAACCTAACCTTCCTGATTCCCTTACAACCTGTATTCCTTCGTAAAATAGTTCCTTCTTGGTATTCCTTATCCAATACTGCAGGTTAATTTCTCACTTCGAGGTCACATGAGGCTAAAAACCGTCTCTTATACTACCCTGACCTACCTTTAAGAATATCCACATAGAAGGCAGCGCTACTAGCCGCAGCGCAGTGCAACACGTATCCTACAATAAGAAAAACTTCATCTTTAGGCAAATTTTCAGGATTACTTAATAACTTTAGTACAATCAAATTTTTTAAAATGTCTTTTAATTTATGGCTACCTAATTAATTAAATTAATATTTAAATTTAGTAATAAATAAATTAATTCACTTTAATTTTAGTTGACTTAACTTTATTGGCTTACTAAATTTGGAGGGCTATCTCTCAAGGCCTATAATCTCAATTGCCTTGTGTGGTGTAAATAAAATATGGCAATGGAATAAAATTTGATGAGTCTGCCAATCGGGTATGGCACATAGCTGATCTCTATCAGGATCAAGGATCTCTGGGAACTCCCATTCATCCATCTCTCTCTATTTTCCCACATCGCCTGAGTTGGATAAGTCCTGGGCGACTCTCTGGCTCTACACTACTCGATAGGGTCCCTCCAGTGGAGAGGCCACCACCCCAACCAGGTTAAATTGATCTTATACGTAGATTTTACATCCTCTAGACTTTATCTAAACCTCTAATGATACTTCATAGATACTTCTAATGATACTTCTAATTAACCCTAATTGGACCATGGTGTCACCGAAAACATCTTAGGAATTCCACAGCGGTCCCAAGGTGTCACAGAAGTGACCAAAATTTAATTGCTTAAATTGCAATTTTAAATTTATTGGACAGCAGAATTTTTTGTAGGCTATTGGACGTCTCAAAAGATTTATGACAAAAAAGTCCAAAGAAATCGATTTTAAAAAAATTTGAAAATGTTGTCATAACATCATTTTTAGACTTTCAAATACTTACAAAAATGGTTCAAAAACGTCAACTGTCCATTAATTTTTAAATTTCAATTTAAATCAAGTGACACCGAGGGACAGCTGTGTAATTCCTAAGACGTTTGCAGTGACACTAGCGACACCAAGGTCCACTTCTAATTAATAATAAATATTGTTACAGTCGATAGAGACTCGTCAGGCCTGAATAACAATCGACATTTGGTTTAATGTTCGTTTCGTGTGTTTACAGGAGGATTTTCCCAATGGAGACTTCCACAGTGCGAAGGAAACGTTCAGGTGCGCCCTCTGCCCACGAAGGTGAGAAATACCCTTCACTTTTTGAAAACAGAGTCAAATTTGTTCGTTAAATTTACTGTTATTTCACTTGGTTTTCAAAATTATAGAACACGATGCTTAGGAAGTGCCACAATTGAAGTGGAAGAAGAATGAACTCTGTTAGCTGCCGTTGCTCTCCCTAGGTTTTCCTCAATATGCTAGCATTTCACACTTAAAACGTTACATATCTCTATTTCTCACCTAATCGTTGTTTCTGTGTTACTGTAGTTTTCGTTACTGCAGCAGAGCTGGACGCCCACGCGGCAGCCGAAGGTCACATCGTTTGCTCAATGAGCGAAGCCTGCGCGAGCCTGAGCTTCGCCAGCTCGGCAGCCCTGTCTCACCACCAGGCGATGGTTCATCAGGCTCCGGCTCAAACCACGGCCGTCCAACGACTAGCTGCTCAGGTAATTGAAGACGTTCTGAACGATGGAATCATAAAGAAGGAAGGTCAACTAAGTAAATTGGTGGGCGGAATGGTTTCGCAAACCACAAATACTTGAATCTCAAAAACCAGGACAAATGGCTCCACTAACTGTCTGAACTCCACTCATCCATCATTATTTCTCATCAGGTCTATGAAACAGGGCTTTTCTTACGAAATAAAATAGGCAAAAGCAGAAGGTTGTCATCAAAATTGACACATGTCCTCAAAAACCAGGACAAAATGGCTCCCCTAACTGTCTGAACTCACTCATACATCATTATTTCTCATCAGGTCTATGAAACTGGGCTTTCCTTACAAATAAAATAGGCAAAAGCAGAACGTTATCATCAAAATTGACACATGTCCTCAAAAACCAGGACAAAATGGCTCCCCTAACTGTCTGAACTCACTCATACATCATTATTTCTCATCAGGTCTATGAAACAGGGCTTTTCTTACAAATAAAATAGGCAAAAGCAGAACGTTATCATCAAATTGACACATGTCCTCAAAAAACCAGGACAAAATGGCTCCCCTAACTGTCTGAACTCACTCATACATCATTATTTCTCATCAGGTCTATGAAACTGGGCTTTTCATACAAATAAAATAGGCAAAAGCAGAACGTTATCATCAAAATTGACACATGTCCTCAAAAACCAGGACAAAATGGCTCCCCTAACTGTCTGAACTCACTCATACATCATTATTTCTCATCAGGTCTATGAAACAGGGCTTTCTTACAAATAAAATAGGCAAAAGCAGAACGTTATCATCAAAATTGACACATGTCCTCAAAAACCAGGACAATATGCTCCCCTAACTGTCTGAACTCACTCATACATCATTATTCTCATCAGGTCTATGAAACAGGGCTTTTCTTACAAATAAAATAGGCAAAAGCAGAACGTAATCATCAAAATTGACACATGTCCTCAAAAACCAGGACAATATGGCTCCCCTAACTGTCTGAACTCACTCGTACGTACATCAATATTTCTCTTTAGGTCCATGAAACAGGACTTTTCTTACAACGCAAATAGGCAACAGCAGATCGTAATCGTCAAAATTGACATATGCCCTCAAAAACCAGGACAAAATGGCTAACTGTCTGAATTCATTCATACATCAATATTTCTCTTTAGGTCTAGGAAACGAATAGACTCTCTATTCTTACAAAGCGAATAGTAGGAGAAGAATACAATTGTCACATGTCCTCGAAAATCAGGACAATATGGCTACCGTAACTGTCTGATCTCACTCATCCACCATTCTTTCTAATTTAGTTTTTGAAACAGGTACATTCCAATATGAAGCAAATCGTAAATTTTTAACGTTTTCACATGTCCTCAAAAACCTGGGACAAAATGGCTTCACAACAGCCATCACGTAGTTTCCTGTTTAAATATACTCGTACCTGCTTGACACCTGTTGTTTTAGGTACGTTTCAACAACATCAATTTCTAAAAAATCACAAAATATATTAATAGCTCGGTCTACCCGCCCCAGTTACTCTACCTGTCATGACTTATTGTGACGTCATCGAATTCAAAATGGTGTTCTCGACCGCCAAAACTGATCCTGGAAGGAGGCAATTCGTTTTTCGGCCGAAACGAAAAGCATCGTTCGAGCTTACACCGACGGCTTGGTAAATGTGTGTTTGTACTGTATGTCCGTCAAAATGAGGACAATTTCGACGATGTCCTAGTGGGGGGTATGACAGGTAGGGTGGGCAGTGTTTTATCGCGTATTCGCGGGTTTCAGCGTTCTAACTGGAAGAACGAGGGAGAAGTTAGCTTCAACCTCCACACTGCTGATCTGTCTTCTCCCCTGATCATTTCCACAGCTCCCTATAAGACTGTATTGTATTTATTCGTGATTTTTTTGCAGGTTGAAAGGTTGCCGCAAACTTTCGGCAATTATCCTCCGCCTCCGGCTGCCTACGGCGGACCTCCGCCATTCAGCATTCCTCCTGCTCCATATTCCGGCCCCAAACTCGGTCCGTATTTCCAATAATAGAAAAAGTTGCTTTTCTTCATTGTAAACGCTTTACTTTGCTTTTATTCTTTCGTTTTTATTGTACGAAATCTCATATTAAGAACAACTTGCTTTATTCATCGTAATCGCTTCAATTCGCTTAAAATTTGCTGTTATTCATCGTAAACACTTCAATTTGCTTTTATTCTTCCTTTTTTCTTGTACAGGATCTCATATTACGAACCACTTGCTTTTATTCATCTTAAACGCATCAACTTGCTTAAATTTTGCTTTAACTCATCGTCATTACTTTGAATTGTTTTTATTTTTCCTATTTTCTTGTAAAGAATTTCATATTACGAACAATTTGCTGTTATCGTAATCACTTTGAATTGCTTTTATTCATCCTTTTTTCTTGTACAGGATCTCATATTACCAACAAATTTTCACGAGCCGTTATTCATCGTAAACGCTTTAATTTGCTTAAAATTTGCTTTTATTCTTCCTTCTTTCTTGTAGAGAATCTCATATTACGAACAAACTGCTTTTATTCATCGTAAACACTTATTTCTGCTTAAAATTTGCTTTTATTCTACCTTTTTTCTTGTACAGGATTTCATATTACGAACAATTTGCTGTTATCGTAATCACTTTGAATTGCTTTTATTCATCCTTTTTGCTTGTACAGGATCTCATATTGCCAACAAACTTTCACGAGCCGTTATTCATCGTAAACGCTTTAATTTGCTTAAAATTTGCTTTTATTCTTCCTTCTCTCTTGTACAGGATCTCATATTACGAACAAACTGCTTTTATTCATCGTAAACACTTATTTCTGCTTAAAATTTGCTTTTGTTCTACCTTTTTTCTTGTACAGGATCTCATATTACGATCAATTTGCTTTTATTCATCGTAAACGTTTCAATTTGCTTAAAATTCGCTTTTCTTCATTGTAAACGCTTTACTTTGCTTTTATTCTTTCGTTTTTATTGTACGAAATCTCATATTAAGAACAACTTGCTTTATTCATCGTAATCGCCTCAATTCGCTTGAAATTTGCTGGTATTCATCGTGAACACTTAATTTGCTTTTATTCTTCCTTTTTTCTTGTACAGGATCTCATATTACGAACCACTTGCTTTTATTCATCTTAAACGCATCAACTTGCTTAAATTTTGCTTTAACTCATCGTCATTACTTTGAATTGTTTTTATTTTTCCTATTTTCTTGTAAAGAATTTCATATTACGAACAATTTGCTGTATCGTAATCACTTTGAATTGCTTTATTCATCCTTTTTTCTTGTACAGGATCTCATATTACGATTAATTTGCTTTTATTCATCGTAAACGTTTCAATTTGCTTTAAAACTTGCTTTCATTCTTTGATGACGCTTCAATTTGCTTGAAATTCGCTTTTATTCGTCGTAAACGCTATAGTTTGCTTGTATTCTTTCGTTTTTCTCGTACGGAATCTCATATTAAGAATTTGCTTTATTTATCGTAATCGCCTCAATTCGCTTAAAATTTGCTGTTATTCATCGTGAACACTTCAATTTGCTTTTATTCTACCTTTTTTCTTGTACAGGATCTCATATTACGAACCACTTGATTTTATTCAGCTTAAACGCTTCAATTTGCTTAAATTTTACTTTAACTCATCGTCATTACTTTGAATTGCTTTTATTTTTCCTATTTTCTTGTAAAGGATCTCATATTAAGAACAATTTGCTGTTATTCATCGTAATCACTTTGAATTGCTTTTATTCTTCCTTTTTTCTTGTAAAGGATCTCATATTACCAACAAACGTACACGAACGTTCACGAGCCGTTATTCATCGTAAACGCTTTAATTTGCTTAAAATTTGCTTTTATTCTTCCTTCTTTCTTGTACAGGATCTCATATTACGAACAAACTGCTTTTATTCATCGTAAATACTTAATTCTGCTTAACATTTGCTTCTATTCTTCGTTGGCGCTTTAATTCGTTTGAAATTTTTTGTAATTTATCGTGAACTCTTTAATTTGCTTTTATTCTTCCTTTTTTCTTGTACAGGATCTCATATTACGCAAAATGTGGTTTTATTCATCCTAAACGCTTTAATTTGCTTAAAACTTGCTTTTGTTCTTTGATGACGCTTCACTTTGTTTAAATTCGCTTTTATTCATTCTAGAGGCTTTACTTAGCTTAAAATTTGCTTTTATTCTTCGTTGACGCTTTAATTTGCTTAAACTTTGCTTTAATTCATCGTAAACGCTTTAGTTTGCTTAAAGTTTACTTCAATTCTTCGTTGACGCTTCAATTTGCTTATAATTTACCTTTTACTCTTTCGTTATTTTATGTTTCAATATTTTTTCATTTTTATTACGAAAGATGATTTTTCTCGTACAGGATCTCATATTAGGGAAAATTTGCTAAAAATTTGCTTCTATTCTAGTTTTTTTTTTTTTTTTTTTTTTTTATCAAGATATCATATTTTTTGATATTTTACTATTTTTATTACGGAAAATTTACCTTTATTTATTGTAAACGCTTTAATTTGCTTTTATTATTTTTTTCTTGTACAAGATCTCAAATTACGAACAGTTTTCCTTGTATTCTTGTTTTTCTCGTGCAGGATCTCATATTACGAACAATTTTCCTTTTATTCTTTCGTTTTTCTTCTACAGGATCTCAGGTAGTTCTCACTCCCATGTCGGCTCCAGTCGTGTCGGCGCCTCCTCAGCCGAATCTTCCCAATCTCCCCGGTATTCAAGTCACGAAGCGGCCCGCTCCGCCGCCCGTCGATTCTTCTCCCAGCAAAATGATCAGGTAACCGAGGAGTTTCCTGAAATTTTTACATGGAACGTGTTCTTGCCTTAGATACCCGAAACACGTTACACGGAAGGGGGACGCTCGACGGAGACGCACCTTTTCCGACACTCCGGTTTTTGCGCCGAGTTTTTCTAAATGCATTTTAGATATGTTGCTAGCGATAATATAGCTTTTGTATTATACCTACCTACGACTGAAGGTTCTACACTAAATTTGGCTAAAACATGTTCCATGTTTTTATAATTAACGCCATAGGCTTTGAGTAGGTAGCGTTTGGGGGGTCCAGGGGGGCTTGCCCCCCTGGCTAGACGCGAAGCGCCTATTTTTGTTTTTTATAAATTAACAAAATAGTAATTGTAATAATATTATATTAATTTATTATAATAATTAACAACACAAATTGACCACTTCAAGGCTTGTTTTTTACCTTCGATTGTTCGGGAAAAGTTGTAAATTTAACGTTGAAGTCGTCAAAACTTGTTGGTTTACTCGAGAGAAACGACAAGCCTTTGAAGCGTTTTCGAAAAAGTGGTTCTTTGTTCGCAAAAGAGGCCTCTCCGATCAAATTTCAGCTGACCGAAATGCGATCGATGTTTTTCTTCACGTTGGTCGGAGGTGACGACGGCAAAGCCGTGTTCTTTGTAGACGAGTGATCTATGTAGAAAAATAATAAACCTTTGTGTAATAATTTGTAGCGTTTTTGTGTTAAGGGAGTCTCAGTCGGTCGACGATCGTTCCTCGTTCCGGGTCAGTATTTCGCCACATCGAAGGGGCAAAAACTTGGAAAGTTGTACCTAAATTTGAAATTTTAAAGGATTTTAGAAATTCATCAGTGCAGCAGCCTTGGGAATTAAAAAACTGAAATATTGCCGCTGGAATCATCAAAATCGAACAATAATTTCCGGGGAAAAATGGGAAAAACTACTGAATAAACAGTTTTTCCCATATTTATCTGGCAATCATTGTTTGATTTGGATGATTCCAGCGGCAATATTTCAGTTTTTTAATTCCTTAGGCTGCTGTACTAATGAATTTCTATAATCATTTAAAATTTCAAATTTAAGTACAACTTTTCGAGTTTTTGCCCCTTTGTTTTGGCGAAATACTAACCAGGAACGAGGAACGAACTAAGACCCCCTTAAGTTTGACTGGGCTAAACTTAGAACGGTCTCGTTCTTCTAAAGGGTTAATACAGTCACTATATGTTGTTATCAACCTGCTCTGGTAATAATATGTGTCATATCCTGGGTTAATCTGATCAATTTGATATTTCGATTCGGAAAACGACACTTTAATCCATTCAATGCCAGCATTGAGTCCACCGATTTCGCCCCAGGCCACAACAGACAAAGAGACTGAAAGAGACCGCAAACTGTGCTTCACATAAACTGGCAAAACGCTTCCCTGAAACCTGGTTTCTCCCAGCCAACTCTTTCTGGCGGGGGGGGGGCTCCTCTTGACGTTTGTGGCAAACCAGAAGCATTAGAGTGGTTTTTGGCAACAGGCCACCGATTCGACTGGAAAATCCTCATAGGAGAGGCTTTCATATGACATCAACGGCACGGCGGGACAGGTTGGCGTGTTGTCATATGACAACGCTGGCATTGAAAGGGTTAAGGGGGTTCGGTAGTCGAAAATTTCATTTTTCAGATTTTTTAAAAATATTATTCTACACATTATCCCCGACATTTTGTTATATAAAACTTTCATGTTTGAGTCAGGAAATGTCCTGCAATCGTTGCCTGAAGTTGAGTATCTCCGAACCGCTTTTCGGTACCAGTGGAGTTACTCTGCTATTGCTTGTACAAGCCATTTTTTCCACTTTTTTATGCTTATGGAAGTTGCTGTGAAGCACATTATTCATGTAGCAATAAAAAAAAAAGTTTGGTGACGAGGTTTCATAAAGGTTCATGGAAAAGAGAAACAAGTTGGCACGCATCGTGACATAATCGTCGTAGTTGGTACCTTTTCAGTTTATTGCGTTTTTCTCAAAACTATGTTTTTCAATGCGTTTGACCCATTATCTCTGGAACTACGCATGATATCGAGATGATTCTTTTTTTGTGTTATGAAAGAATAATAGTTCTACACATTAGCATATGCTTTTTGTAAACAAAATACTTGGAAGCCGAGAAAAATTTTTTTTGTTTGACTAGAAAAAAGGGTTATCTAAAATAGCTGTACAAAAAAAGTTTAAAGATATTTTTGGAAAGCAATATGCTTATTTGTTGTCCTTGAGTAGCTGAACAACATGAAAAAAAAAATCATGCAGATCGAACTTACCGTTGTCTAGATAATGGGTCACGAAAAAGGTTATTTTTACCCTATGACTACCGAACCCCCTTAATAGGAAAAAAACTCTGTGCTCGAACTCGTCCAGGAAAGCCAACTCAATCCATCGAAAAAACAAGTACCTAACTGAACAACAACAATGCATAATTTGATGTCCTGCGTCATCCATGTGGACACAATCAATATTTACAATATTAATTATGTTTCAGAGGTGAAGATAACGTGCCTAGTATTCGTCTCCCCGATTCAATCACTCTCGTCAAGAGTCAACCGGCGGCGCCTCCTCAGAACGCCGTGGCTGACATGCTCGCGACCAGAGGCATCACTGTAAGTAGACTAGTCGCACTGTCGGCTTCATTCCCTGTCCTCTCAGGTTATCAATCGATAAAAACATGGGTGATCGCCAACACAGTTAAGCAGGGTCTCAGTCAGTCACTGTTCCTTCCTCGTTCCGGGATAGTCTAATCTCATACGAACTGGCGCAAATTAAGAGGAATCTCATCAATACTGATCTTCCAACAGATGGTCGCCTCAGGGAGTCGAGCCGGTCAGGCGCCAGTGGCCTCGATTCAACCCGTCACACCCGCCAAGCGTCTTCCAAACGTTCCTTCTGCCATTTCCATCGTACCTTCCAGATCTCAACCCGTAAGTTATAATAAAAATAATAACTTATTTAAAAAAATATATATATATATATATATATATATATATATATATATATATATATATATATATATATATATACATATATCGTTTGTGCTTAAATGCAGACGCTACTGTTGATGCAATGGCAGTGAAATCTGATGGAGAATGTCACTTTCAACTTACGTTGTTTCAATGGGGAATTTGCCTCAATTTTAGATTCTGGAATTTCAAGTCAAATCCTATAATAGGGCCCTAGAATAACGTTTAACACTAGGAATAACCAAGGGGAAAAAATTACCATAGGAAAATCGAGGAATATTGTTGACGTCATACGAAAAAAAAAACGACGCGAAAACAACTCCGACAACAGACAGAGTTGTAGCACCGCCACACAAAACGATCCAGTGAAATGGCTACTCGAATAATGTGATTCAAATCTTGAAACTAAATAAGAGAAGATGAAGACTAATAATGCTTGATAAACTAGTAGGTAGAATCGTATTGTAAAAAAGTGAGTAATATTGTTTCTTTTGGTCACTTTTGTGTCTGGGTTCTTCCTGCCAGTTCGCAGCGCACTCTTGTGTTAATCCTTGTAAGCTAAAAGTTCGTGTATGTTCCGCTTCTGTGGTAAGCGCCACAGAACCTCCTTTGAAGTCAGATTGGTAGAATATCCGTCACATTTCAAACATGGCTGCCTCTTACACATTGCCACCACATTTAAATTTCCATCTTCCTTAAATTCTCTAAATTTTTTGGTTGCGTTTTCGAGCAGCTCACTATGGTTTGTATTCCATAAAAATAAACCCTCATTCGAAAAAAAAACGTCTGCCAAGTTGGGTGGGCAGTATAGCTTCCTCACTCATTGTAACATGGACGTATAGAATCAGTTGGCGAAAACTTCGCCCCCTGCACCCCCGGATGATTTCCGCTTAGAACCTAATGGCTAAAATGTGACATACCTTGAAAAGGTTTTTGCTCCCTCTCCCTCTTTATCTTTCTTCCACTGTAATATTTAAGCTCACTCAGCTGATCAGTGACCACTCAGGCACCTTCAGCATTCTCCATTGACCCGCCCTCTCAAATTTCAGGTTCCTGCGTCCAACAGGAGAGGAAATGGCCTTGGAGCTCACTCAGCTGATCAGTGATCACTCAGGCGCCTTCAGCATTCTCCATTGACCCTGCCTCTCAAATTTCAGGTTCCTGCGTTCAACAGGAGAGGAAATGGCCTTGGAGCTCACTCAGCTGATCAGTGACCACTCAGGCACCTTCAGCATTCTCCATTGACCCTGCCTCTCAAATTTCAGGTTCCTGCGTCCAACAGGAGAGGAAATGGCCTTGGAGCTCACTCAGCTGATCAGTGACCACTCAGGCACCTTCAGCATTCTCCATTGACCCTGCCTCTCAAATTTGAGGTTCCTGCGTTCAACAGGAGAGGAAATGGCCTTGGAGCTCACTCAGCTGATCAGTGACCACTCAGGCACCTTCAGCATTCTCCATTGACCCTGCCTCTCAAATTTCAGCTTTCTGCGTTCAACAGGAGAGAAAATGGCCTTGGAGCTCACTCAGCTGATCAGTGATCACTCAGGCGCCTTCAGCATTCTCCATTGCATGCGCAGCGGCTATTGCTTGACCAATTTGATTGAAACTTATAGGGTGTCTCTTAGAAGTTAGTCCCTAACTAACCTTCAAATTTGAGCAAAATCGGTTCATTAGAAACCGAGAAACCGAGAGTAGTATACAAATTGGGGCTTCTGGCCCGATCCTCAAAAAAGGTGCCCCTTGCCAGGGGGTGTTCTAGCCCAACTCGCGATCGGAAAAACAATTTTGGTAACAACTGGCTAACATGATTATTTCACGAGAATCAATGTCTGTTCTGAAACTAAAAAAAAAAAGGTGCCCCTTGCTGCGGAGGCACGTCTCGAAGAGTTTATCACTCTGTTCCATTGACCTTGGCTGCTTCCTCCCGAGCCTCGTGCTTCAGTTTCGGTTCGTCTGTGGGACAGTGCGGGTGTGACATGACGTCATCCAATTGACTCACCTGATCTGCTAGCAGCCAATAGAAATCGTTGATTAATACCTGATTCCGCTCAACCAATCAAATCCTAGTAAAGTGACGTCATGGTAGTGACCTAGATTCATCATTCAGTGACCGTCGAGTTTGAGGACCATTAAGGAAGCTGATATCTCGAGCTGTGGACCGTCGAGTTTGGGGACCATTAAGGAAGCTGATATCTCGAGCTGTAGACCGTCGAGTTTGGTGGATATTAAGAAAGACTGAGCTGAGCTTTTCACGATGAGTCCTCAACATAATCAATCTTCCAAACGTCTTAATCGTTCTTCTCAGAACGCTACAGGATCTTCGGACTACAAATTTTGTGAAATCTGTGATGTGTTCCGTTCTAGGAGTCAGTTTGCACGTCATTTGAGGAGTAAGTCTCATAAAACCAACATCCCCATTCAGTTGACTAAATTTCCTTTGAACAAACATGTTAATTATGATCCTCGAGCAGAAGCTACAATACCTACTCGACGTGAAGAAAAACTTCCTGCTTTTGTACCCACGGAACCGGATAGGATGACCGACTACAGTAAGGTAATCCCGATAGATTCCGATATTTCTGAATATATTAAACGAAAATCGACGCGACCTCAGCAGTGTGATCAGTCCGCCATGTCGGTGGTTCCTCCCTCGGTTCGGGAATATTACGAAATGCCCTCCGTTTTAAGTCCATTACCATCATCTCCTGTTGATGTTGTTGACGAAGCCTTATCTAGAGAGTTTGACCCGAAAGCTGTAGCAGAAGTTATTGAGGAATTAAACTCATTATTATTATTCACACCCCCTATAAGAAAAGTTCACCCAGACAATAATCGAATTGTTGGTTTGTTGGGCGAAAATCCATGTATCTCTAACAATCCACCTAAAACCTTTGAGCAATTTAGGGGTTGTATGAAAAATTTATCTGGCAGTACCACTATTAAATCAAATCCTGAGGAAAAAATTAATTCCCATGAATCGAGAGAGGAATCTCTGAAACGTATTTCTAAATCGATATTTGATGCAGATTCTCAAGAGGAACTTTCCACACCTCACTCTCCGCCAAAAGAAATCCTATCAGATAATGATAGAATCGTAATCAAATTAGTTAAAGACCCTATTACTAATCAATATAAGGTTAGTCAAAACTCCACTGACATACCCCCTAATTCTCACATTGATGGTCCCTCTCTAATGAGTGTGAACTCTAAAAAACATTGTTCTACTTGTTATATTCTGGTGACAAAATCAAATTGGGCTCGGCATATCAAATCTGCAAAACATGTAGGCTCCCAGAACTCATCAATTTCAAAAACTTCCGTACCTCAGAGCTTAGATAAAAAATATTGTTCTTCTTGTGATGTTTCTATAACAAAAACCAACTGGACCCTCCATGTTAAGTCTAAAAAACACCAAAAATCCGCCCTATTGGAACAGCAAGCATTGATTCATAAAAATAATAATATCAACGAGGAGTTCTCAACTGAAGAAGAAATAACAAAAAACTCAAATTTTAAAAAAATAATATGGAATTACATAAGAGGTTCGGGTGATATATCTGTGTTCTTGGAGTCCTTAGAGGGTAAAATAATAGATAAGCTATTGGAATACTTTATTTTAAATCCTTCTATTAAACTACAGGTAAGCTTAGAATGCACATATTTTCGAGAAAAAATCGATGGGGAAATACAATACACAGACATGTATTTCCACACAAAAACGGATATTATTTCGACAAATAATGATATGAATGAATGTTTATCAAACAAGTTTGAGGATTTGAAAAATCGTGAATCACAATACCAACCCTCGGCTGGTTCTGGCTGGTCATTGCATAGACCTAAGAGGTTTATCCTGAGTTTAATTAAATATAACCCACTGAGTGCAAGTTCTTACATAAAATTACCCAAATGGATTTCAGATAAAAAAGCTTGTATAAACGTTCAGAATACTTCAGATAATTTATGTTTTGTTTATTCAGTTTGTTGTGCTGTTAATGACCAGAGAAATAAAAACCCTCAGAATGTGAGCCATTATAAGCATCAAATAAATGATGAAATATTTAGGGGGTTTCAGTATCCTTTGACCTTTGATAATATTTCAAAGTTTGAGAAGAAGAGCCAGAATAATTACCCGGGCTACCCTACAATGGCAATTAATGTGTATGAAGTCTCAGGAAATGAAATCAAACCGATATTGATATCAAAACAGAGAGGTGCTGAAAAAGATGTAGACTTGCTGTACTTGGCTAATGAGAACAAGGGGCATTATGTTTACATTAAAAATCTGTCTCGTTTGGTTCGTTCTCAAATAAGCAAGCATAAGGAAAAAATATTCTTGTGTCGAAGATGTTTGACATCTTTCCGACATCAAGGTCAACTCTCTGATCACTCAGAATACTGTGGTGAACATCAACCCGTGAAACCGGTTATGCCTACAGAGGGGAGCACCTTAGAATTTCAAAACTTTATCAACAAATTCGAACACCCATACGTTATTTATCTTGATTTTGAATGTTTGTTGTATGATCAGAAAAATAATACTAAAATTGATCAAAAAGAATCATATACACTGAAGACTAAAAAGCATATTCCTTACGGATTCACAACATATTTAGTATCCAGGGTGGATGGTAAAATTCACAAACCTTCTTGTTACAGAGCAAAAAACCAAACAGAACTCGAAAACTTACCCCTCAAGCTCATTCAAAAACTTCATAAAATACTGAAATCTATTGCAAACAGATATGAAAATTCAAAACCATTGATGTTAACTGATGAAGAGGAAAGGAGTTTTCAGTTATCAAATGTATGTCATATTTGTGATAAACCAATAGAACTCGGAACGCAAAAAGACAGAGATCATTGCCATCTACAGGGAAGATATATCGGAGCATCACACCCAGAATGCAACCGGCGTAGGCAGTTAGTCACACATATACCGGTTTTCTGCCACAATTTATCTGGTTACGACTCACATCTGTTCATAAAAGAATTATTCAAATATGGTGACGAAACGAATAAAACTACTGTACTAGCTAATACAGAAGAGAAATATATAACCTTCTCAAAAAACATGGTTAAGTTGAGGAAGGGATACTTGAAATTGTGTTTCATTGATACTTTCAGATTCATGCCAAGCTCTCTCGAGAAACTAGCGCAGAATTTGAAACCGGAAGAATTCACACATCTTAATGAATTTATTAGGGATAATTCTATTTGTGGGAAATATTTTCATAGGGAGAAAAATGATGAAAATGAACTGTTTAGTATACTACGGGGAAAAGGTATATTCCCTTACGAGTTCTTGAACAGCCTTGAAAAACTTAATCACGATAAGACCCTTGCTCCTGAAAATTTCTACGATTCATTAAATGAATCAAATATAAGCTCCGAAGATTTTAATCACTACCTCCACGTATGGAATAAACTTAAAGTCAAAACTTTAGGAACTTATTCGGATTTATATAATACTCAAGACGTTTTGTTGCTAGCAGACGTATTCGAGAACTTTCGGTACGTTTGTTTGAATAATTATCAACTGGATCCTGCACACTACACCACAGCTCCGTCACTGGCTTGGGATGCGATGTTGAAATCAACGAAAATAAAACTCGATCTGATTACAGACTACGATATGTATTTAATGATTGAAAAAGGTATTAGAGGAGGTATTTCTCAATGCACCACAAGGTACGTGAAAGCCAATAACCGATACCTCAAAGATTACGATGATACAAAACCGGATAATTATCTAAGTTACATAGATGCAAACAACTTGTACGGTTGGGCTCTATCTCGTTCACTCCCATACAGAAAATTCGAGTGGATCCCATCAACGCTTCATGATATTGAATCTTGGAAACATATAATTGCAGGATACCAAGAAAGCCAACAACAAGGTTATATATTCGAAGTTGATTTACATTATCCTCAAAGGCTTCATGATGCTCACAGAGATCTCCCATTGGCTCCAGAACACTTCAACCAGAAGTTGTGTACGACTCTCTATGATAAAAAGCGATACGTTGTACATATTGATAATTTGAAATTGTATTTGAATCAGGGTTTAGAGATTACAACCATTCACCGCGTTATAAAATTCGAACAAAAACCGTTTATGAAATCCTACATAGATTTTAACACTTCTAAACGGGCTAACTGCTCGAACGATTTCGAAAAAGATTTTTATAAACTTATGAATAATTCTGTCTTTGGTCGTACGATGATGAATTTACGTAAACGTCAAGATATTAGGCTATGCAACGAAAAAGGAGCATCCAAATTAGCGAAAAAACCAACGTTTTCTAGATTTACAACATTCGATGAAGATTTCGTAGCGTGTCACATGACTCGAAATAAAATAAAATTTAATCAACCCTTATATTTAGGATTTTCGGTTCTCGATTTATCAAACATCTGATGTATGATTTCTTCTACAATAAACTAAAACGCTACGATCCTAATTTAAACCTTGTTATATGGACACAGATTCGTATTTCGTAGAAACAACGATAGATCCCTATCAAATAATTAAGGAGAACTTGGATGAATTTGACACGAGTGATTATGGTAAAACACATCCCTGTTATAGTTCAAGCAACAAAAAGGTGATTGGGAAATTTAAAGATGAGCTGAACGGTGCTCCTCTCTCCGAATTTTGTGGTTTGCGATCCAAATTGTACAGTTATTCTTATGTTAAAAAAGATGATGAGCATTCTAATCATGTAAAATGTAAAGGGATAAAAAAGAATATTGTGAAACAAACTATAAATATGGATGATCTAAAATCGTGTCTCTTTGATGGAAAAGAACAGCATCGTAAGCAAAATTTGATCAGAAGTTATAAACATACGCTATATTCAATCTCTCAGAATAAATTAGCTCTCAATTCGAATGACACCAAACGATTTACCGAGGAAAATAAAATTAGTACTTTACCTTGGGGTCATTACAAAGTCCTAAAATGAATTATATTATAAATCTATTAGGTATATTATTTATATAGGTATGTATATGTATAGAAATTATAAAATGTATAGTATATACCTACCCTCTTAGTTCCTCATCTAGCATTCTGCTAGGAATACACCTAATAAGAGGAGAACAGCTTGTGATATCTGAGAAACAATCCCATCAAGGAAAAATGTCTTTACCTCTGTACAGAATCAACATGCTCGGGAAGGTAGATATAGGAGACTTTAGAGAACAGAAAAAATTTTCTGAACTAGAAGTTGACAAATTCTACAGCGTTACCAAGTTGAAAAAGATCAATACAAAATTTGGTGAGCGGCTTATGGTATTCAGTGAAGGATTCCGATGTTATTTACCATCTAGGACTATCCAAGGTTGATAACGAAACCCTTCACGAACTGAACCAACTCGTTCACCTAGGTTTCAGAAGAAATAATTACGGGGAAGTAATATTTGAAGAAGCCTTAGACTGTGTGGGGGTCCGCATTATATAATTATTCAGAAGCTCAGAATAATATGAAGGAGAAAAACTTCATGATGTCTTGTGATTCTGCCAAGCGTGTTACTCGTTCTTCTCAGAACGCAAACTCGCGTCTGTGTTGGTAGATTTTTTTGTTGTAAATACCTGCTTATAAGAAGACAGAACATAAAACAAGAATGACACTCTTCAAGATTTCTGGTACAGGCTCAAAGCTGAGCTTACGGTTAGAGCATCCTATTCATTTAGATGAGCATAAAGATTATTCCCTAGGTCTTTTGGGATTTTATGGTAGAAATTGTGCTGCAAATATTTCTGAACCTATACAAGTGGTGTTTACAGGAAGTGATGATGATCAGCAAACATTGTATATAGGTAGTGGGAATTACTCGATAGAAAAAATTGAAAATATGCTCATAGGTTTTATTAAATCGAATTATACGAATCTTGCAGTGCTTGTTAGTAATAAAGATATGTATTATCTTCGTGTAAACGAAACAACTGCTAGAGTTGAAATGAAGATGCCTGTTGATGTTGACTTGTTCCCTCCATCGTCTGAATATCGTAAAAAATTAGGTTATTTGCTAGGGTTCTCACAAACAAAAACGAATGTTTCGTTTTATTTTAAATCAAATACTCACTATGAAGCAAAATCATACCCGAGGTTAGAACCTTTCAAAGTTATTGAAATTCATTGCAACTTGATCAAACCTGCTGTAACTAACCATCAGACTGATCCACATTCCCATCAGGAAGCAGATATCCTACATATGTTCTATCCTAAAACTGAGCAGGTTAAATTTGGTTCCCTTATTGCAGAACAACCTGCTCAAATTAACTACCTCCATATCAATAAGAGCGTGAAGTCAATTCAGAGAATAGAATTGGTACTTAAGAACGAATCTGACACCGAAATCGATTTTTTGGGAACTGATTTGAATGTATACCTGAAATTAATCGAAAATGAGCGAATGTAATGTTACGCCACAAATTTTTTGTTTCAAATGTAGGAAAAAAACTGATAATGTAAATACTTCAACAGTTCAAGCAGCAAATGGCTCCTGGAAGAATATAGCAAAATGTAAAGTATGTAATACTCAGAAGAGTAAATTTTTGAAGCGAGGATGGAAAATTGAGCAGAATTGTATGAGCACGAATGATAGACAAATTGAAGCAGTTGAGGTGCATAGACCAGTCATAAAAAAATTTCAAAAGCGTAAAATAGTGACCTTAGGGATCGATGATTTATGGGCAGCAGATTTGATCGTGATGACTAGTTATAGTCATGATAACGATGGGTATAAGTATTTGCTTAATGTTATAGATACATTTCAAAGTATGTATGGAGTGAACCTCTGAAAAGGAAGGATGGCCCGACGGTTGCTGCTGCATTTCAAAATATCATAGTCAGAGCAAAGAGCATTGGGCATTCATCTCCCAATCTCCTTCACACCGATAAAGGACTGGAATTCAAAAACAGACATTTCAAAGCAATTTTAGATAAAAACTCGATTAAACTATACCACACGGAGAATTTGGAGAAATCTAGCATTATAGAACGTTTCAATAGAACGCTGAATGGTAAGATGAAAATTCGTTTTTACATTAATCAAAATTTCAGATGGATCGGTATATTGCAAGATTTAATTGCTGAGTATAATCATAGCTATCACAGAACTATTCGGATGAAGCCTGCAGATGTTTGTAAGGATAATGAAAATACCATATTAGAGTTGGTGGGCTCTAAAAATTCCACAAAGATTCGGTCAGACATTGAAGTGGGTGATCGTGTAAGAATAACCAAAGATAAGAAAACGTTTAGCAGTAAGTACGGAAGTAGTTGGACGAAAGAAATTTTTGTTGTGGATAAAATCGTTTACACAGAACCTATAACTTTCAAATTAAAAGCACTGGACGGTGAAGAGATTGTAGGATCATTTTACCGAAAAGAGCTTCTAAAAACAGCGTTATAACTATTTAAGATAAGATGGAACACCTCGCTATAATGAGCAATTCACCAAGAGAAAAAACAAATATATTGTTACTCCCTACGACTCTGTGTTGCAGGAGAACAGACAAAAATTTCCAGATATCATGAGAGCGATAATTGTTGGTTCGAGCAATTGCGGTAAAACAACATTACTTATGAATTTCATATACAAAAATTGGATTGATTTTTCTTATTTGTATATATTTAGTAAGTCCCTCAACCAACCTCTCTATCAGAAAACTATTGGATCGTTATCATGCTGCTGAAACTAAACTCGGACAGGAAATTTGTTTCTCTTCTGATAATTGTGAAGATATGATTCTGTTGATGACTGTAAGCCTGATTCGTTAGTCGTTTTTGATGACTGTCTTCTAGAGAAACAAAAGGAAATAAAGAATTATTTCACAAGAGGACGTCACAAGCGTATATCCTGCATTTATTTAGCACAATGCTACAACTTGGTTGATAGACAGGTAATCCGTAATAATGTCAATCTTGTTTTTGTATTTTCACAGAATAAACATTATTTGAAAAACATATATGATGACTTCGTTGCTGGTGATATGTCAATTCAGGAATTTTCTGATCTTTGTAAGCACTGCTGGGAAAAGAAACATGGGTTTATAACTATGATTTAACCAAGAAAAGAGATTGTGGAAAGTATCAGTGCCAGTTGAACGAAATCCTATCTCCACTCAAGAAGAGAACTATTGTGTAAAATAATAACTCATCGATTCTTGACTGATGTCTGAACGAACGATCCTTGAACGACATTTATCGATTGTCTGAACGATCCTTGAACGACGTTTATCGTTTGTTTGTCGTTTTTTTTATCGATGTCTGAACGATCCCTGAACGACGTTTATCGTTCGTTTTAACGATCCTTGAACGACGTTTAACGTTTGTTTGTCGTTTTTTAACGTTTTTTTATCGATGTCTGAACGATCCCTGAACGACGTTTATCGTTTGTTGTCGTTTTTTAACGTTTTTTTAACGTTGTTTATAGTTTTTTAACGTTTTTTATCGATGTCTGAACGATCCTTGAACGACGTTTATCGTTTGTTTGTCGTTTTTTTATCGATGTCTGAACGATCCCTGAACGACGTTTATCGTTCGTTTAACGATCCTTGAACGACGTTTTAACGTTTGTTTGTCGTTTTTTAACGTTTTTTATCGATGTCTGAACGATCCCTGAACGACGTTTATCGTTTGTTTGTCGTTTTTTAACGTTTTTTAAACGTTTGTTTATAGTTTTTTTAAACGTTTTTTATCGATGTCTGAACGATCCTTGAACGACGTTTATCGTTTGTTTGTCGTTTTTTAACTTTTTTTTTTTTTTTTTTTTTTTTTTTTTTTTTTTAATCGATGTCTGAACGATCCCTGAACCGACGTTTAACGTTTTTTTATCGTTTTTTTTTTTTTTTTTTTGCGTTCGTTTAACGTTCGTTCAACGGTTTTTTTATCGTTCGTTCAACGTTCGTTTAACTTTTTTTTTTAAATCGATCGTTGTTTGAGCGTTACCTGACCGATTAGCGTTCAGCTAGTGATTCACGAACGAGTATAGATTCCCTCAATAGTAAATAAGAACGTTAAGATGGATATGCAAAAATTAAATGCTGAAGCCAAAAAGCTCGTGAGCTGTCCCGTATTGAAAAAGAGCTAGTAGCAAAATTCAGACGGGCACAGACGAAAATACAAGATCGTAATAGGTTTAGACGCGAGGAATATAAACCTATAACATCTTGCTATTCAAAATCTAATTGAAAAGGAGAAGCTAATGATTATAAACCTATTACAGAAGCAATTGAAAATCTACAAAAAAAGGTTGAAATCAGTTAGTACCTTTTCAAAAAACGATAACTTATCTCCCTCAAAGTGAAGAAAGCTATGAGGAACAAAGTTCTGAAGAGGGAACGGATCCTTATAGTTCTTCTGATGGAAGTATGGAGACTTTGAAATTTTCCCCAAATGCTCTTCAGAGTACACCCACGAAATCAAATGAACCAGATCCTGAAGCTGAAGACAGTAACCTATACAGTACACCTTCAAAGAATTCACCCAAGATATACAGTTAGGAAAAATCGCCTACAAGTTTCTACCAAGAGCGAACGATAAAACATTTGGACTTTACTATGAGGCACCAAAACAACGTTCATGATTGGTAATACAGCTGTTGATTTTGATAAAAATGATATTATATTAGGGTTTGAACGGTACGAAGGAACTCCTGGACTTTGGAGGTTGATAACCTATGATAAAGCACCCAACGAAAATTTATACACGTCTCGGGATTTAGAAAATTATGAAAAAATTCTCACTGATACGGATTCTATGTTCCAGGGAAATAACCATGAATCCAAAAACCGAAATCTAGTAGAGGAGATAAATGGTCAAAACTAGTTAATAAGAATATATGGAAAAAATATAATGATGACAGAAGGACTGAACAAGTAGGATCTGGAATCGTAGAATATAATAATAAAGATATTGAGTATAAGTATATTGATAATTTGAATGAGCTAGTGGCAAGAATTCATTACATATACAGTCAGGAGCAGGCAGGAAACAATAACTTTCATAACGAAAAAGTAGCTATCCTACAGTTTTTCAACGATAGGCTTGAAGAGATTATAGACACTCCGAAGGGTACAGAATATTTGATTCGGTTCGTTTCCAACATGCCATCAAAGCTTTTAAAAGGTGACAAGGTAGGGTCTGGTTATTCAATTCAATACTGAAAAAAGTTCCTTTTGAAATGCATGCACGAGGTTATAATTTCCTAGGACCCGGAACGAATTTGGAGAAACGTTTAGAAAGAGGAGATGTGGGAGTGAACAAACTTGATGAAGCTGCAAAGGAACATGATATTTTTTATAGAGATCACCCTAAAACCTCAGACAGACATACCGCAGACAAAGTTTTGGAAGATAAGGCCTGGAGTAGATTGAAATCCAAAGACGCTGACCTGAACGAGAGATTTTGGGCGTTAGCAACAGGTGCAGCGATGAACGTGAAACAAACGTTTGGGATGGGAATTGAACCTCAACTAAAGTTTTAATAATAAGGTTTTCACAACTTCACCGCGCAAGATTTTATTCGTAATACTAAGAGGATTAACAAACACCATGAATATCTCGTCGGCTTTGCCATTAACGACCGGTCAGCGGACCAAAATCCGAGCTGCATACAAGCAGGGGAATGGAGCAACCATACAATTAAGTAAAGATCAATTGTTACAAAACAATGGTAAAGACAAAATTTTTATAACACACAAAACAGCATAATGAAATAGCTAAATCTCGGGTGAAAAAGAAAGGATATCGATTGAAATGTCATATGACCAGTTGAAAGAAAATTATAGAGGTGGGTTTCTTCCCTCATATTTGCTGGGATAGGCGCACTGAGTGCATTGGTGGGAGGTGGGTGCTGCTGTTGCTAATTCAGTAATTGATTATAAAGATCGGCAGAAACGGTTGGAGGAAACGATAAGACATAATAAAGCGTTGGAAAACCAGAAAACGGGTGGTCGGGTGAAAAAAAAAAAAAAAGTTTTGAAGCGTTGAGCAATTTGATATTACTTATTATGCTTTGGATAAACTGGAATAAAAAATTTTAGGGGGTATTTATGAGAGATGCTTTACCTAAAACTCCAAACATAATTGAATGTGGAATTCTGAATCTTGGTGATTCGAAAACAGACGGTTCACACTGGACTGCTTACTACAAAAACAAGATGGACAAATATTATTTTGATTCGTACGGAAACGCCAACCCTCCGAGGGAATTAATTTCTTACTTGGGTGGAAAGCGTTTGTTCTACAATAGAGACAGGATTCAAGATTACAGCGACCCTCCAATATGCGGGTACTTGTGTCTAATAGTTTTGTACTTGCTAGTGAATAAACATATGTCTCTTAACTCGATATTAGAAAAACTGAAACAAGATAAATACTTCTGGGAAAGTTTGCTTTAATTTTTTTTCAGACTATTATATAAGAAGGAGAAAGATGGCGAACGTATTTTCGAAATACATGAAGGACATCGTCCGCTCAGAGTAAAACAACATTACTATCCTAATAGCTCAAACTTTAACTCTCCCAACAAAAGAACAGAGTTCAATATCGATTATGGAGATGGATTTTCTATGTCAAAGTTTATAATATTTCATTTCTGGGACGTTGAAGAAGCGAGATGGAACTGTTTACGCTGCAAAATCAAATGTGAAATTGGTTGATAACTTTGTTCCGTATTTGTTCTCTAGAATCGAGGTGAAAAAACACAATATTAATTGACGAAGTTGAATACCTGGTGTTACTAGTACCGTGAAGAGCACTGTCTCGTACAGTGGCTCAGAAAGTAGGGCGCTTGCAAACAATGGCTTTGTATCACAGTGCAACGCAGATAGAAATACATTCTACGTATGCGGGAATCTTTCACATTTAGGGTTGGGATTTTTCGAGGATGTTAAAATACCGCTTTATAAAGGAGGATTCGTAATTACCTTTATCAGAGATGGTGACGCTAACACCATTTACAGATGGAAAACAAAAAAAGCTGATGGGAGTTACGACGATGCCACCCTACCAGAAGAAGGACAGGTGCTTATCACAGAGTTTATGATTCGGGTCCCTATGATTGAATTCAAACCTATGGCTAAAATAGAGTTGGTGATGAAGAATTGTCCGACCTGCAAAATATACAGTTCCATTTCAGGAGCTGGCAGTGCATACAAAAACCTGAAATCAACGGAAATACGTTTACATTTGATGTAACCAATATCTTTAGAAACATCGAAATCCTACGTTTGTGATGGTAGCTTTCCAATCTGAAACTGGCTCACAGTTGCAGGATGCTTCGCTGTTTGATTCAGCCAATGTTAAAAATATTAAGGTGAAGATCAATGAGAACGTTTACCCTGAAGAAATGGAAAACTTGGATATCGCGGCAGGTAACTACGCTCTTGTCTACGAAATGTATAAGGATTTTAAAAATGTCTATCAAAATAATAATGATGTGCTTTACAACCCGCATAATTTGTAACCGGAAAATGCGTTACGTGATTGACACAAGTAAACAAACGGAAAATATTCGAATTCGAAATCTAATATTATAATTACCGCGGATTTTGCACACCCTCAGCAGGAACAAATTATATGTAGTTCTCGTATCTCACACTACCTTAGATTATGATCTCTTCAATAACATAATCAAGGAAAATAATATGTAAGTCTGTTGTTACCAAAAATAGTTTTTCCGATCGCGAGTTGGGCTAGAACACCCCCTGGCAAGGGCACCTTTTTTTTTTTTTTTTTTTTGTAGTTCAGAACAGACATTGATTCTCGTGAAATAATCATGTTAGCCAGTTGTTACCAAAATTGTTTTTCCGATCGCGAGTTGGGCTAGAACACCCCCTGGCAAGGGGCACCTTTTTTGAGGATCGGGCCAGAAGCCCCAATTTGTATACTACTACCGAGG
>CM019175.2:11412525-11497769 GCA_009739505.2 Apolygus lucorum
ACACAACGCTTCCATTGGAAGCAATTCCAAGAGGCGTGGTTTAGTAGCCATTTTGTCGAGAGGAGTGTAGTAAGGACAAACACTTGGTATTAGAACAAATTTATTAATCGCACAAACAGTCGTATTTACATTTTTGCACCAGCTCTCGACTTATCACGCTAATAACAATCCCAGGTTATGATATTGATAACACTTTCATGTTAAACCCTTCCACTCCATGGCATGGATGTTGTGGTACCAACATCAGACACTACATCCCTCCCAAAGGGGAAATTTCAAAATCTCTGAAGTGGCCTGGAAGCTTAGTCTGTCTCGAGGAGCGACGAGGTTTCGGTGGAGCAATCTGTGGTGGCTGCTGAACAGGGGACTGTTGAGGCCCGTGGTCAATCAGGTCAGGTGGAGCAGACTCCGCAGCAAAATCTGAAGGACTGTCAAGCTGTACTGAGGAAGTCAGATCCACATCATCTTTCCTCCTTGGCACTTTCTTGAAAAACGAGGAATTTCTTACAAACTTCCGCTCAGGACTCTCAGCTGTCAGTTGATTTCCATTCACAGAGACAATCTTCATTGGTGATGGGTTATAAGCCGGGGTGAACTTATTCTGTGGGCTCTGTTTCAGCAAGACTGTGTCACCCACAGCAATGTCATGAGGCTGAGTACCACGTGTGCGGTTTGCGTATGATGCCTGTCTTTCTTTGTTGAGAGAGTCCACTGTCTCCAATTCAGGGTCACACTCAGACATGCCTATTGTTGGCAGAAAGCCCATCATGAAAGAACTCCTGAAAAGCAGCTCTGCAGGACTTTTAGAAGTTGTAGCGTGAGGTGTTCCGCGGTAACGCAAGAGGAAAGCATCCAATTCCGCATGCCAATCCTTCCCCTCAAGAACGGCAGCCTGTATGCACTTCTTGGTTGTCCTGAAAAATCTTTCTGAATTGCCATTAGCCTCTGGCCAATAAGGAGTAATGTGACGAGACTTGATTCCCCATTGTTCCAAGAATGCAGCATATTCCCGGCTATTGAAAGGGGGTCCGTTATCAGATTTAATTATTTTAGGTATCCCGAACTGGGAGACCCACCTGCGCAAAATTTTAATTGTTGGTTCTGCAGCTGTGGAAGACACCACCTCAGCCAAAGGGTATCGTGAATACTCATCAAGTAGAACCAGCAGGTATTTATTGTCAGGAAAGGGTCCTGCAAAGTCCACAGAAAGGTAAGTCCATGGCTCCGCAGGGATGGGTGTTGACTGAATTGGGTTCCGCTGTTTCATAGGTGTGACTGCTTGGCATGTAAGGCATTCCTTGATTTTATTTTCCACTAGAGTATCCATTCCAGGAAACCATGTATACATTCGGAGCATCTGCTTAGTTCGGGTCATTCCAGGATGACTGCGATGGGCTAATTTCATGGCTCTCTTTTGGAGCGATACTGGTAGTATGATTCTATTTCCTCGTAGAAAGACACCGTCAGCAGTCATGGAAATTTCATCCAAAACATTGAGATAAGGTTTGATCATGTTTTCATCCTGAAGTTCCACTACATTGTACAGCAGTTTTTTCTTCAGTATGTTTAGGGTTGGGTCTTGAGAACTATGAACAGAAATCTCCTTTCGAGACATTGCAGAAGGGATAGATTCGTTCGTAATAAGGTTGATGTACGTTTCAGCACATCTGGATTTCCGAGGGGGCAACTGTGGATGACGTGAAAGATAGTCAGATGGGTTTGACGACCCTGGTTTGTGACAAATGGTAAGATTATATCCTTGCAGCCGTAATCTAAGACGTTCAAGTCGTGGAGTGGTCTCTGTCTGTTTTCCTATCACCCCGATCAATGGCTTGTGGTCTGTGATTACTTTAAAATGACTTCCAAGCAGATAAAGACGAAAGTATTCCACGCCCCATGTTACGGCTAACATCTCCTTCTCTATTTGGGAGTACTTCTGCTCAGTGTCACTCAAGGACCTACTAGCATATGCAATGATACCTGGGGAAGAGGCTGTTGGCTGAGCAAGAATTGCTCCCAAGCCATCGGGACCAGCATCAACTGTCAGCTCAGACTCAAGGTTAGGGTTGAAGTACTCATTTTTCATGTTTTTCTGCCAGTTTTTCCTTCAATGCACAAAAGGCAGCTGATTCTTCTTCACCCCAGGCCCATTTTGTGTCCTTTCGAATTAACTTGCGAAGAGGCGCAGATATTTTCGACAAATTTGGGAGAAATCGACCACAGTACGAGACAGTGCTGAGAAAACTTCGTACCTCTGAAACAGATGTCGGCCTCTTCAAAACGCTTATGGCTTTGATCTTGCGAGGATCAGCACGCAGCCCTTTGGATGAAAATTCATAACCAAAGAAGCTAAGTTTATCAACAGAAAACATACATTTTTCTTTATTCAACGTGAGACCAGACTCAGCAAGGATGCACAAGACTCGATCCAAAGCTGCATCATGCTCTGACTGACTTTTTCCATATATCAGGATATCGTCGCTCACGTTTATAGCATTTTTCACTGGAGAAATGAGTTGTCTGATTGTTGCTTGGAACACCTCTGGGGCTGACGAAATGCCAAAGAACAGACGCTTATATCTCCACAATCCTTCATGAGTATAAAATGTTGTAATGTGGCGAGAGGCCTCGCCAAGCTCCAGTTGATGGAATCCCTCTCGCAAATCCAATTTTGAAAATACCGTACTTCCATTCACCGCCAGAATCAGGTCATGGATTGTTGGAAGCTGATGGCGCTCTCGGAGTACAGCTGAATTTGCAGCCCTCATGTCAACACACAGACGAAGCTTGTCTGGTTTTTGGGGTTTAGGAACCAATACAATTGGCGAAACCCAGGGTGTAGGTCCTGTAGCTCTTTCTATTATGTCTTCTTTCTCCAGTCTGTGAAGTTCTTCTTCAAGTTTAGAGCGCAGCCTGAATGGTACCCGACTACGCATCTGAGAAATTGGGGGAACTGTGTCATCGATGTGTATGTCTACTGTTCTACCTTTTAGTTTCCCTGTGCCTGAAAAAACAGATGGGTATTTCTTTTCAATACTGTCCATAGAAATGGGACATAGAATCTCAACAAGACGAAGATCCTGGGCAGTCTCACATCCCAATAGGGACTCACCTTGGCCCCTAACAACATACACTGTGGCTTGTATTGTCCTATTCTTATGGGACATTTCGGTCGAAAATTTACCCATCACATTCAGTTGGGCTGAAGATTGATAAGGGAACAGCTTCCTTTTTGTTTTTTTGAGAAGGGGCTTGTTACTATCTTTGAGCCCTTGAAATATGCTCGAATCGATTATATTTACAGGACATCCTGTATCAACAATAAAACGAACCTTCTGTCCCAGCAACTTGACATCTGCCCTTGGGCTAGTTCCCTTTTTAAATCCAGTCTCAGTGATTTTACCTACAGTAGTATCAGAGTCTGACTCTGTTCCTGAAGACCCACGATCAATGTAGTCAATACCACTTTTGGTTTGATGTTTGGATTTACAGCACTTTTCAAGGTGGTTATGTTTGTTACACCTGGCACATTTGTGGCCTTTTGCTGGACACACAACTCCTTGTTCATGAGGCCAAGAATCGCCACAGTTGAAACAACGGCGCTCAGACTTAATTTCGGGTATTTTTGAGACAGATTTTTTCGCACGTATAGGCTTGGAAGAACGCACCTTGTTCACTTGAGATGGTTGACACAAATCCGGAGAACCACCAAAATCTTGAGTCTGCGCTTTAACTGCCTCTACGCTCCTACCATGTTCAACAACTGTGGCCAATGTAATATCGGATGTTGACAGTATCTTTTTCCTCAGAGATTCTGAGTTAGTACCCACCAGAATCTGCATAACAAGTTCAAAGTCAAGGCGCGCTTGAAACTCACAGGTAGATGCCAATGATCGTAATCTTGCATAAAACTCATTGAAAGGCTCTGTTGGCGCTTGATGAACTTTCCGAAACTTGAAAGTCTCGTAATACACGTTTTTCTTGGGCGAAAAGTTCTCACTCAACTTGTCTAAAGCCTCTTTGTACGTCGTACCTGTCTCAGGTAGATTGTCAAATATGTCAGAAACATCATCCCCTGCAAGGTTGAGCAGTAAAGCTTTCTTCCTCAAGTCATTATTGATATCCAAGGCTACGAGATACCGCTCAAAATTGCGCACCCATCTGGTCCACCTTTGACTAACAGAAGACTGATCCGTGTAAGGATCAAAAGGGGCCGGTTTATTTGCGTTTGCATCCATGGTAAAGTAAACAATAGTTAATACTCACGCATAGGTAGTATCGAACTCGTTGCCAATGTAGTAAGGACAAACACTTGGTATTAGAACAAATTTATTAATCGCACAAACAGTCGTATTTACATTTTTGCACCAGCTCTCGACTTATCACGCTAATAACAATCCCAGGTTATGATATTGATAACACTTTCATGTTAAACCCTTCCACTCCATGGCATGGATGTTGTGGTACCAACATCAGACACTACATCCCTCCCAAAGGGGAAATTTCAAAATCTCTGAAGTGGCCTGGAAGCTTAGTCTGTCTCGAGGAGCGACGAGGTTTCGGTGGAGCAATCTGTGGTGGCTGCTGAACAGGGGACTGTTGAGGCCCGTGGTCAATCAGGTCAGGTGGAGCAGACTCCGCAGCAAAATCTGAAGGACTGTCAAGCTGTACTGAGGAAGTCAGATCCACATCATCTTTCCTCCTTGGCACTTTCTTGAAAAACGAGGAATTTCTTACAAACTTCCGCTCAGGACTCTCAGCTGTCAGTTGATTTCCATTCACAGAGACAATCTTCATTGGTGATGGGTTATAAGCCGGGGTGAACTTATTCTGTGGGCTCTGTTTCAGCAAGACTGTGTCACCCACAGCAATGTCATGAGGCTGAGTACCACGTGTGCGGTTTGCGTATGATGCCTGTCTTTCTTTGTTGAGAGAGTCCACTGTCTCCAATTCAGGGTCACACTCAGACATGCCTATTGTTGGCAGAAAGCCCATCATGAAAGAACTCCTGAAAAGCAGCTCTGCAGGACTTTTAGAAGTTGTAGCGTGAGGTGTTCCGCGGTAACGCAAGAGGAAAGCATCCAATTCCGCATGCCAATCCTTCCCCTCAAGAACGGCAGCCTGTATGCACTTCTTGGTTGTCCTGAAAAATCTTTCTGAATTGCCATTAGCCTCTGGCCAATAAGGAGTAATGTGACGAGACTTGATTCCCCATTGTTCCAAGAATGCAGCATATTCCCGGCTATTGAAAGGGGGTCCGTTATCAGATTTAATTATTTTAGGTATCCCGAACTGGGAGACCCACCTGCGCAAAATTTTAATTGTTGGTTCTGCAGCTGTGGAAGACACCACCTCAGCCAAAGGGTATCGTGAATACTCATCAAGTAGAACCAGCAGGTATTTATTGTCAGGAAAGGGTCCTGCAAAGTCCACAGAAAGGTAAGTCCATGGCTCCGCAGGGATGGGTGTTGACTGAATTGGGTTCCGCTGTTTCATAGGTGTGACTGCTTGGCATGTAAGGCATTCCTTGATTTTATTTTCCACTAGAGTATCCATTCCAGGAAACCATGTATACATTCGGAGCATCTGCTTAGTTCGGGTCATTCCAGGATGACTGCGATGGGCTAATTTCATGGCTCTCTTTTGGAGCGATACTGGTAGTATGATTCTATTTCCTCGTAGAAAGACACCGTCAGCAGTCATGGAAATTTCATCCAAAACATTGAGATAAGGTTTGATCATGTTTTCATCCTGAAGTTCCACTACATTGTACAGCAGTTTTTTCTTCAGTATGTTTAGGGTTGGGTCTTGAGAACTATGAACAGAAATCTCCTTTCGAGACATTGCAGAAGGGATAGATTCGTTCGTAATAAGGTTGATGTACGTTTCAGCACATCTGGATTTCCGAGGGGGCAACTGTGGATGACGTGAAAGATAGTCAGATGGGTTTGACGACCCTGGTTTGTGACAAATGGTAAGATTATATCCTTGCAGCCGTAATCTAAGACGTTCAAGTCGTGGAGTGGTCTCTGTCTGTTTTCCTATCACCCCGATCAATGGCTTGTGGTCTGTGATTACTTTAAAATGACTTCCAAGCAGATAAAGACGAAAGTATTCCACGCCCCATGTTACGGCTAACATCTCCTTCTCTATTTGGGAGTACTTCTGCTCAGTGTCACTCAAGGACCTACTAGCATATGCAATGATACCTGGGGAAGAGGCTGTTGGCTGAGCAAGAATTGCTCCCAAGCCATCGGGACCAGCATCAACTGTCAGCTCAGACTCAAGGTTAGGGTTGAAGTACTCATTTTTCATGTTTTCTGCCAGTTTTTCCTTCAATGCACAAAAGGCAGCTGATTCTTCTTCACCCCAGGCCCATTTTGTGTCCTTTCGAATTAACTTGCGAAGAGGCGCAGATATTTTCGACAAATTTGGGAGAAATCGACCACAGTACGAGACAGTGCTGAGAAAACTTCGTACCTCTGAAACAGATGTCGGCCTCTTCAAAACGCTTATGGCTTTGATCTTGCGAGGATCAGCACGCAGCCCTTTGGATGAAAATTCATAACCAAAGAAGCTAAGTTTATCAACAGAAAACATACATTTTTCTTTATTCAACGTGAGACCAGACTCAGCAAGGATGCACAAGACTCGATCCAAAGCTGCATCATGCTCTGACTGACTTTTTCCATATATCAGGATATCGTCGCTCACGTTTATAGCATTTTTCACTGGAGAAATGAGTTGTCTGATTGTTGCTTGGAACACCTCTGGGGCTGACGAAATGCCAAAGAACAGACGCTTATATCTCCACAATCCTTCATGAGTATAAAATGTTGTAATGTGGCGAGAGGCCTCGCCAAGCTCCAGTTGATGGAATCCCTCTCGCAAATCCAATTTTGAAAATACCGTACTTCCATTCACCGCCAGAATCAGGTCATGGATTGTTGGAAGCTGATGGCGCTCTCGGAGTACAGCTGAATTTGCAGCCCTCATGTCAACACACAGACGAAGCTTGTCTGGTTTTTGGGGTTTAGGAACCAATACAATTGGCGAAACCCAGGGTGTAGGTCCTGTAGCTCTTTCTATTATGTCTTCTTTCTCCAGTCTGTGAAGTTCTTCTTCAAGTTTAGAGCGCAGCCTGAATGGTACCCGACTACGCATCTGAGAAATTGGGGGAACTGTGTCATCGATGTGTATGTCTACTGTTCTACCTTTTAGTTTCCCTGTGCCTGAAAAAACAGATGGGTATTTCTTTTCAATACTGTCCATAGAAATGGGACATAGAATCTCAACAAGACGAAGATCCTGGGCAGTCTCACATCCCAATAGGGACTCACCTTGGCCCCTAACAACATACACTGTGGCTTGTATTGTCCTATTCTTATGGGACATTTCGGTCGAAAATTTACCCATCACATTCAGTTGGGCTGAAGATTGATAAGGGAACAGCTTCCTTTTTGTTTTTTTGAGAAGGGGCTTGTTACTATCTTTGAGCCCTTGAAATATGCTCGAATCGATTATATTTACAGGACATCCTGTATCAACAATAAAACGAACCTTCTGTCCCAGCAACTTGACATCTGCCCTTGGGCTAGTTCCCTTTTTAAATCCAGTCTCAGTGATTTTACCTACAGTAGTATCAGAGTCTGACTCTGTTCCTGAAGACCCACGATCAATGTAGTCAATACCACTTTTGGTTTGATGTTTGGATTTACAGCACTTTTCAAGGTGGTTATGTTTGTTACACCTGGCACATTTGTGGCCTTTTGCTGGACACACAACTCCTTGTTCATGAGGCCAAGAATCGCCACAGTTGAAACAACGGCGCTCAGACTTAATTTCGGGTATTTTTGAGACAGATTTTTTCGCACGTATAGGCTTGGAAGAACGCACCTTGTTCACTTGAGATGGTTGACACAAATCCGGAGAACCACCAAAATCTTGAGTCTGCGCTTTAACTGCCTCTACGCTCCTACCATGTTCAACAACTGTGGCCAATGTAATATCGGATGTTGACAGTATCTTTTTCCTCAGAGATTCTGAGTTAGTACCCACCAGAATCTGCATAACAAGTTCAAAGTCAAGGCGCGCTTGAAACTCACAGGTAGATGCCAATGATCGTAATCTTGCATAAAACTCATTGAAAGGCTCTGTTGGCGCTTGATGAACTTTCCGAAACTTGAAAGTCTCGTAATACACGTTTTTCTTGGGCGAAAAGTTCTCACTCAACTTGTCTAAAGCCTCTTTGTACGTCGTACCTGTCTCAGGTAGATTGTCAAATATGTCAGAAACATCATCCCCTGCAAGGTTGAGCAGTAAAGCTTTCTTCCTCAAGTCATTATTGATATCCAAGGCTACGAGATACCGCTCAAAATTGCGCACCCATCTGGTCCACCTTTGACTAACAGAAGACTGATCCGTGTAAGGATCAAAAGGGGCCGGTTTATTTGCGTTTGCATCCATGGTAAAGTAAACAATAGTTAATACTCACGCATAGGTAGTATCGAACTCGTTGCCAATGTAGTAAGGACAAACACTTGGTATTAGAACAAATTTATTAATCGCACAAACAGTCGTATTTACATTTTTGCACCAGCTCTCGACTTATCACGCTAATAACAATCCCAGGTTATGATATTGATAACACTTTCATGTTAAACCCTTCCACTCCATGGCATGGATGTTGTGGTACCAACATCAGACACTACATCCCTCCCAAAGGGGAAATTTCAAAATCTCTGAAGTGGCCTGGAAGCTTAGTCTGTCTCGAGGAGCGACGAGGTTTCGGTGGAGCAATCTGTGGTGGCTGCTGAACAGGGGACTGTTGAGGCCCGTGGTCAATCAGGTCAGGTGGAGCAGACTCCGCAGCAAAATCTGAAGGACTGTCAAGCTGTACTGAGGAAGTCAGATCCACATCATCTTTCCTCCTTGGCACTTTCTTGAAAAACGAGGAATTTCTTACAAACTTCCGCTCAGGACTCTCAGCTGTCAGTTGATTTCCATTCACAGAGACAATCTTCATTGGTGATGGGTTATAAGCCGGGGTGAACTTATTCTGTGGGCTCTGTTTCAGCAAGACTGTGTCACCCACAGCAATGTCATGAGGCTGAGTACCACGTGTGCGGTTTGCGTATGATGCCTGTCTTTCTTTGTTGAGAGAGTCCACTGTCTCCAATTCAGGGTCACACTCAGACATGCCTATTGTTGGCAGAAAGCCCATCATGAAAGAACTCCTGAAAAGCAGCTCTGCAGGACTTTTAGAAGTTGTAGCGTGAGGTGTTCCGCGGTAACGCAAGAGGAAAGCATCCAATTCCGCATGCCAATCCTTCCCCTCAAGAACGGCAGCCTGTATGCACTTCTTGGTTGTCCTGAAAAATCTTTCTGAATTGCCATTAGCCTCTGGCCAATAAGGAGTAATGTGACGAGACTTGATTCCCCATTGTTCCAAGAATGCAGCATATTCCCGGCTATTGAAAGGGGGTCCGTTATCAGATTTAATTATTTTAGGTATCCCGAACTGGGAGACCCACCTGCGCAAAATTTTAATTGTTGGTTCTGCAGCTGTGGAAGACACCACCTCAGCCAAAGGGTATCGTGAATACTCATCAAGTAGAACCAGCAGGTATTTATTGTCAGGAAAGGGTCCTGCAAAGTCCACAGAAAGGTAAGTCCATGGCTCCGCAGGGATGGGTGTTGACTGAATTGGGTTCCGCTGTTTCATAGGTGTGACTGCTTGGCATGTAAGGCATTCCTTGATTTTATTTTCCACTAGAGTATCCATTCCAGGAAACCATGTATACATTCGGAGCATCTGCTTAGTTCGGGTCATTCCAGGATGACTGCGATGGGCTAATTTCATGGCTCTCTTTTGGAGCGATACTGGTAGTATGATTCTATTTCCTCGTAGAAAGACACCGTCAGCAGTCATGGAAATTTCATCCAAAACATTGAGATAAGGTTTGATCATGTTTTCATCCTGAAGTTCCACTACATTGTACAGCAGTTTTTTCTTCAGTATGTTTAGGGTTGGGTCTTGAGAACTATGAACAGAAATCTCCTTTCGAGACATTGCAGAAGGGATAGATTCGTTCGTAATAAGGTTGATGTACGTTTCAGCACATCTGGATTTCCGAGGGGGCAACTGTGGATGACGTGAAAGATAGTCAGATGGGTTTGACGACCCTGGTTTGTGACAAATGGTAAGATTATATCCTTGCAGCCGTAATCTAAGACGTTCAAGTCGTGGAGTGGTCTCTGTCTGTTTTCCTATCACCCCGATCAATGGCTTGTGGTCTGTGATTACTTTAAAATGACTTCCAAGCAGATAAAGACGAAAGTATTCCACGCCCCATGTTACGGCTAACATCTCCTTCTCTATTTGGGAGTACTTCTGCTCAGTGTCACTCAAGGACCTACTAGCATATGCAATGATACCTGGGGAAGAGGCTGTTGGCTGAGCAAGAATTGCTCCCAAGCCATCGGGACCAGCATCAACTGTCAGCTCAGACTCAAGGTTAGGGTTGAAGTACTCATTTTTCATGTTTTCTGCCAGTTTTTCCTTCAATGCACAAAAGGCAGCTGATTCTTCTTCACCCCAGGCCCATTTTGTGTCCTTTCGAATTAACTTGCGAAGAGGCGCAGATATTTTCGACAAATTTGGGAGAAATCGACCACAGTACGAGACAGTGCTGAGAAAACTTCGTACCTCTGAAACAGATGTCGGCCTCTTCAAAACGCTTATGGCTTTGATCTTGCGAGGATCAGCACGCAGCCCTTTGGATGAAAATTCATAACCAAAGAAGCTAAGTTTATCAACAGAAAACATACATTTTTCTTTATTCAACGTGAGACCAGACTCAGCAAGGATGCACAAGACTCGATCCAAAGCTGCATCATGCTCTGACTGACTTTTTCCATATATCAGGATATCGTCGCTCACGTTTATAGCATTTTTCACTGGAGAAATGAGTTGTCTGATTGTTGCTTGGAACACCTCTGGGGCTGACGAAATGCCAAAGAACAGACGCTTATATCTCCACAATCCTTCATGAGTATAAAATGTTGTAATGTGGCGAGAGGCCTCGCCAAGCTCCAGTTGATGGAATCCCTCTCGCAAATCCAATTTTGAAAATACCGTACTTCCATTCACCGCCAGAATCAGGTCATGGATTGTTGGAAGCTGATGGCGCTCTCGGAGTACAGCTGAATTTGCAGCCCTCATGTCAACACACAGACGAAGCTTGTCTGGTTTTTGGGGTTTAGGAACCAATACAATTGGCGAAACCCAGGGTGTAGGTCCTGTAGCTCTTTCTATTATGTCTTCTTTCTCCAGTCTGTGAAGTTCTTCTTCAAGTTTAGAGCGCAGCCTGAATGGTACCCGACTACGCATCTGAGAAATTGGGGGAACTGTGTCATCGATGTGTATGTCTACTGTTCTACCTTTTAGTTTCCCTGTGCCTGAAAAAACAGATGGGTATTTCTTTTCAATACTGTCCATAGAAATGGGACATAGAATCTCAACAAGACGAAGATCCTGGGCAGTCTCACATCCCAATAGGGACTCACCTTGGCCCCTAACAACATACACTGTGGCTTGTATTGTCCTATTCTTATGGGACATTTCGGTCGAAAATTTACCCATCACATTCAGTTGGGCTGAAGATTGATAAGGGAACAGCTTCCTTTTTGTTTTTTTGAGAAGGGGCTTGTTACTATCTTTGAGCCCTTGAAATATGCTCGAATCGATTATATTTACAGGACATCCTGTATCAACAATAAAACGAACCTTCTGTCCCAGCAACTTGACATCTGCCCTTGGGCTAGTTCCCTTTTTAAATCCAGTCTCAGTGATTTTACCTACAGTAGTATCAGAGTCTGACTCTGTTCCTGAAGACCCACGATCAATGTAGTCAATACCACTTTTGGTTTGATGTTTGGATTTACAGCACTTTTCAAGGTGGTTATGTTTGTTACACCTGGCACATTTGTGGCCTTTTGCTGGACACACAACTCCTTGTTCATGAGGCCAAGAATCGCCACAGTTGAAACAACGGCGCTCAGACTTAATTTCGGGTATTTTTGAGACAGATTTTTTCGCACGTATAGGCTTGGAAGAACGCACCTTGTTCACTTGAGATGGTTGACACAAATCCGGAGAACCACCAAAATCTTGAGTCTGCGCTTTAACTGCCTCTACGCTCCTACCATGTTCAACAACTGTGGCCAATGTAATATCGGATGTTGACAGTATCTTTTTCCTCAGAGATTCTGAGTTAGTACCCACCAGAATCTGCATAACAAGTTCAAAGTCAAGGCGCGCTTGAAACTCACAGGTAGATGCCAATGATCGTAATCTTGCATAAAACTCATTGAAAGGCTCTGTTGGCGCTTGATGAACTTTCCGAAACTTGAAAGTCTCGTAATACACGTTTTTCTTGGGCGAAAAGTTCTCACTCAACTTGTCTAAAGCCTCTTTGTACGTCGTACCTGTCTCAGGTAGATTGTCAAATATGTCAGAAACATCATCCCCTGCAAGGTTGAGCAGTAAAGCTTTCTTCCTCAAGTCATTATTGATATCCAAGGCTACGAGATACCGCTCAAAATTGCGCACCCATCTGGTCCACCTTTGACTAACAGAAGACTGATCCGTGTAAGGATCAAAAGGGGCCGGTTTATTTGCGTTTGCATCCATGGTAAAGTAAACAATAGTTAATACTCACGCATAGGTAGTATCGAACTCGTTGCCAATGTAGTAAGGACAAACACTTGGTATTAGAACAAATTTATTAATCGCACAAACAGTCGTATTTACATTTTTGCACCAGCTCTCGACTTATCACGCTAATAACAATCCCAGGTTATGATATTGATAACACTTTCATGTTAAACCCTTCCACTCCATGGCATGGATGTTGTGGTACCAACATCAGACACTACAAGGAGTTGCGCGGGATCTGACACTATCCCGTGGAAAAATCTCGTGGTAATGCGGTTTCCCAATTACCGACCGATCGATGGAGATTCCAAACGATCGAGAATCGCCATCTTGTGCGCATTCGGTAGCTTATTCAGGTCTCCTCAGTCGCAGGTTGAGATCCCGAGATAATATTTTTTTTTTTTACAGGGACCAGAATGTTTTAAAACGGATTTCGGATTTCGGTGAACAAATTTTTCAAAAAAAAGGCCATTCTACAATTTTTTTTTTTTTTTTTTTTTGAAAATTCCGTAGAAAGATTTAGGCAAATTGATCCCAAATATTAAAATGCTAGGCGTTCAAAAAAAAATCACCGAATTGATGCTTTTTTTTCCACCTTTGGTCGTTTCCGGTGTTTTCAAGTCTAAAAACCGCCTTTTAAAATCGATTTCCAGACTTCCGAGGGCCGACGTACCGTCTCGGATCTTCGTTTTCCTTGAGAATACCCGCATTAATCTCTCCATTTCACTAACAAAGTGACAGTTTTGATGTTTTCCCCGTCGAAGCAGTGACGGGGAGGTTTCAAACATCGATGTTTTTAGCTACCAAAACACTTCAACATTCCACTCATTTTATAGCGAATAAAAGCCGTAATTTTATCATTTTTTATGAAACGAAACCTTTTGTGTGTGTGTGTATATATATGTTATTATTTTATTTTTTTCTCAATTTAATATCTAAATATCAACGTAGAAGTGTTTTTTTTTTTAAGTCAATTCTGACCGCACGAGTCCTATTTTTACCGCAAATGCGGATTTGGGCGGAGGCCCCCCAAACTTGAACAATTTTGTTGCGTTTACGACAAAATTAACGGAAAATGAACCAAATTCTTTCCCCGAAACATGTAAAAAAAAGTTCGGGGATGGAAACCAAATTTCCAATTCAAAAAAACAGCGTTTTAAGACCGAATTTCGAACGCTCAAAAAACTTTCAAACGTTTTTTAAAGTGCGAAAAAAATAACGATCAAAAATAAATAAAAAAATACACGATTATTGGAGGAAAAACAAATATTGTCGCGTTGTGGGAAAGAAAAAAAATATATATCACCCTTTTTCTTTCAAAAGCTACAAAAATAATCACTTTTTTACCGTTTTTTATACCCGAATTAGACGTGAAAAGTAAAATAAAATTATGACTCGTCGTAGATGAATCAACGCTGAAGTAGAAGGAAAAATTGTAGAGGAAATTTGTAGTAGATTTGGACAAAAAAAAAAATAATGATAAAAAATAAAAATACGAATATTTTTCAAACAAATGGACCACGTAAAAGGAGTAGTTGGAGTCGAGAGAGTGTTTCTCTTCGGAACGGACGCCGAAAAACTGTTCGAGCATTCATTTTTTGAGAAAAAAAAGTCGTTATTTCGAGAAAATTGTAGGTAGGTAGTCGATATCACTGTTTAAAGTGAGATAAACTTCAAAATTTTCCGGTGGTTTTTGGTTTTAAGGGGACACGTGTAATTTCCGCGCGACGGCAGCAATTTTGGTTTTTTTAGCGATATTTGTTCAATGGTTCGTCCGATTTTGATGAAATTTTAAGGGACTAATCCTCAATATATTGGATGGTAAAAATCTGAACTCAGACCATCCAAAAAAAGTTACAATTCCAAACTTGAGCTGTTCTAAACCTAATTTTTCGATATAAACTTTCATTTTTCTCTCAGAATACTCGAGCTATCGGTCTGAAATTTTGACAGCACCATCAGTATACTTAGTGAAGCAAAGTTGATGAACAAAGTTTTTACGAAGTTCACAGAAAAAAAAGTCATGAGGGTTTTACATTTTCAGTTATATCTTGAATTTTTACACTAATATTTAGGATCCATGGCGTTAAGCCAAACCCTCCATCGTATTTATAGGTACATACTAGTAGAACATCCTGTAAAAATTTGGTTCCAATCGGGTGAATAGTTCCTGAGAAAAAGGAACAAATAAGCTCAAAAACGTAATTTTACAGGTTTTTGAACGAATTTTTCGACCCTAATGAGGAGAACAATGCGTGTTTTTGAACCAAATCTCGCCTGCTCAGTCAATATTCAACCGATTTCCACTGTCGAGGTTCACTTTTTCGTTTTCACTCCGATATCGTGTTTAAATTGTGCGCTACAACTCAATTTCGAATTTCACCTCTCGTTTACATTCAAATCCAGTTTGCATACCAGTTTTTCATATAATTAGTCACAACAATCGAGAAAAAAGTGTTTAAAACGCGAAATTCGAGAGGAAATTTTGGGTTTTGAACGATTTTTTTACCTTGAAGAGAAAAACTTGCGAACATCGCGAATTTTGGCTTCTAATGGGAAGAAGGGGGGAGGGGGTAAAGTGAACCTCCGAGCGTCTTTTTCAATCGAATTGTAATCATTCCTTCTCTATGTGTGAGAAACCTGATTCTCCAACTCGAATTTCGTACTTTTCAACCTGAAATCTTACAAAATCGTGCATAATTAAGCTCATATTCAAATCCAGGTTACATTCTAGTTTTTCATATCGTTAGTGAAAAAAAAAACGTTCAATTTTAAGATTATTTCCGAAGTTTCATTCCTTCTCTGTGTCACCTCTTCTCTTCTGATTTTCTAACGCGACTCAAATTTCGGAATTTTCAACCTCAAACTCCATGAAATTGCTCCTAATTCAGCTCATATTCAAACTTGATTATTTTTCAAATCCGTTAATTTACAAATAGTTCATTAACTACCTTCTTGCTTCATTCCTTCTCTATGTCACCTCTTCTCTTCCGATTCTATCCCTCGGCTCAAATTTCGGAATTTTCAACCTCAAACTCCATGAAATTGTTCTTAATTCAGCTCACATTTAAATTTGATTGTTTTTCAAATCCATTTATTCATGAAAAGTCCGTTACCTACCTTCTTGTCGCATCCCTTCTCTATGTCACCCCTTCTCTTCCCATTCCAGAGGATTCGAAATTCAGAGTTTTCACCCTCAAATAAATCAGCTCATATTCAAATTTAATTGTTTTTCAAATCCATCAGTAACAAAAGTACTACATTTTTTGAGATAATATCCATAATACTCGTTACCTTCTTGTTTCATTCCTTCTCTATGCCACTGAGAACCAATTTGCTATTTTTCAACCTCAAATCTTGAAATACTGCATAATTCGGATCATTTTGAACTTTTATTGTTTTCGAATCCATTAAAAACGATAACGTTAATTTCTTAGAGTATATTCAAACTTTGCTCAACTTTTATGTTGCATTCCTTCTCTTTGTTCCTCGCTTCTTTCATTTCGTCCTCTCCGATTCTCGGCCTTTGGTGAACGTCGTCGTAATTTCGTATAATTCAACCAAAAAACCCTCGAAATTGTGCACATTTCAACCCGAATTCGAATTCCGGTAATGGAAATATTTATTTTTTAATATTTATCGTGTTAATTTGTCGTGACAGTGTTTTGCGTGTGACTTCGTACCTTAACGCGTGGAAAACGGTGCGAAATTCGTATTTTGGTGAATTCGGTGATGTTAAAGTTGATGTTCTGAAATTACCAGTTTCGATCGAATATTAATCATTCGTCCTCTTTGTCGCTTTCTCTAGTGATTCTCTAACTCGAATGTCGTACTTTTCAACCTCCGTGAAATCGCTCGTAAAATACTGAAATTCATTCGCCACGTATTACGATCTAAATTGTGGGTTTGACGTTATAAACGCGTTTTTTTCGGCTTCAAAGTTTTGAAAATTTGAAAAATATTTATGGTTTGTTCTCTCCTCGACCCATATTGCCGTATTTACCCGATTGTTTACCCGTTTTCTCGATAGAATGAGCCGTTTCTCTTCCGAACGAAACACTCTCTCCGACGTTTTAGTTTCGCATTCTAATCGGACACGAAGTTATTTACAAATAAATGAAATATATGGAATAAAACCCGGTGCTAAATAACAAAATTAGAGTAATTCGCTGTTGTCGACGCGGTAGAGAAATTCCTTTTAAGAAATCAAAAAAAAACACATTTTTTCCAAGTGACGAAACAAAAATTCCAAAAAAAACTTGAAATCCAATAAATTTCGAAAAAATACGTTTTTTAAATCGGATTTGCGTAAACAAAAAAAAAATAAATAAAACACTGTAATTATAATCCCATTGCACCGTCGAAAAAACGTAGATATCTTCGACAAATTATGAAAAAAAAAATTACCAGTATTTCGATCGTTTTTCAAAGTTGATTAAAAAAATAGAAACGTCCCTTCCAAAACAAAAAATAAAAATAAATAAAAAATAAAAAAAACACCCGAAATATTCATGAAAGTGTTTTACCTGTGAAAGATTTTAAAATATATGTGTGTATTTAAAAAAAATCCCCGAATTTTTGGAGCTTCAAAACACCAATTTGTAAACTTTAAACAATATATATTTAAGTGTACGAGTAAGTAGATAGTGTAGAGAAAAATATTTATAAAAGACAAAACTTGAATAAAAACCAACTTTAGGTGTTAATATAAATAAAAAAAAAATAAATGAAAAAAGTTATTTAAGGACACAATTTTTTGTATTTAACTGTTTATATCATTGGAAAATTATATTGATGAATGTCTTCCCGCGATCGTAATGACAAAATTGTTGATTTGCATCGATTTTGGTTAGTTTAGGGTGCAAGTAGTGAGCCGAAAAAAAAGAGTTTCGGTTTTGAGACTAGCGTACTGATTTTAGGGGTTTAGGAATGATTTGGTGTTTATTTCGCCCTTCCCATGTGCCTTTTTCAGTCTTTAAAGGAGAACGTCTCTACGGGCAATTTTCGTGGCGGAATAACGTGAATTGTAAGTTGTAGAGAATGAGAGCGTGGAGATTTTCGAGTTTTTGGCGAAAATTGACGTATCGGGTGGGAGATTTTGAGGGGGAAAGTCATCTTTCAGGGGGGGGGGGGAATTGAGGATATTAATGTACAAATATTGAGTATTTAGGAATTTCTCAATGATGTAGGATGTTCTGAACGATTCATTTAGTGGTTACCCAGCCTCGTTTGGGCTGATGAATTAGCGGACTCCAGTGCGGTGTTGAAGTCTCTGGGGAAAACTTCCTCATCTCTGTAGATTCCAGCACCAAGCAACTTGAAGTCTCTGGGGGAAGTTCCTAAACCCGCTGTCCGACTAAAGCAAGATCAGCAGCAAGATGGGTGACCTCTCAGCTCAAGGCCTGGAGTGCTAGCAAGTGGCAGCGTCACTGGAAAAGGATATCGCAACAGAGTTTGAGTCAAGATCCATCCAAGATGGCGTATGGGCTGATGAACAAGCAGGCTCCAGTGCGAAGTTGAAGTCTCTGGGGGAAACTTCCTCATCTCTGTAGATTCCAGCACCAAGCAACTTGAAGTCTCTGGGGGAAGTTCCTAAACCCGCTGTCCGACTAAAGCAAGATCAGCAGCAACACAGGCGACCTCTCAGCTCAAGGCCTGGAGGGCTAGCAGGTGGCAGCGTCACTGGAAAAGGATATCGCAACAGAGTTTGAGTCAAGATCCATCCAAGATGGCGTATGGGCTGATGAACAAGCAGACTCCAGTGCGAAGTTGAAGTCTCTGGTGGGGGAAACTTCCTCATTTCAGTAGATTCCAGCACCAAGCAACTTGAAGTCTCAGGGGGAAGTTCCTAAACCCGCTGTTCGACTAAAGCAAGATCAGCAGCAACACAGGCGACCTCTCAGCTCAAGGCCTGGAGGGCTAGCAGGTGGCAGCGTCACTGGAAAAGGATATCGCAACAGAGTTTGAGTCAAGATCCATCCAAGATGGCGTATGGGCTGATGAACAAGCAGGCTCCGGTGCGAAGTTGAAGTCTCTGGGGCAAACTTCCTCATCTCTGTAGATTCCAGCACCAAGCAACTTGAAGTCTCTGGGGGAAGTTCCTAAACCCGCTGTCCGACTAAAGCAAGATCAGCAGCAACACAGGCGACCTCTCAGCTCAAGGCCTGGAGGGCTAGCAGGTGGCAGCGTCACTGGAAAAGGATATCGCAACAGAGTTTGAGTCAAGATCCATCCAAGATGGCGTATGGGCTGATGAACAAGCAGGCTCCGGTGCGAAGTTGAAGTCTCTGGGGCAAACTTCCTCATCCCTGTAGATTCCAGCACCATGCAACTTGAAGTCTCTGGGGGAAGTTCCTAAACCCGCTGTCCGACTAAAGCAAGATCAGCAGCAACACAGGCGACCTCTCAGCTCAAGGCCTGGAGGGCTAGCAGGTGGCAGCGTCACTGGAAAAGGATATCGCAACAGAGTTTGAGTCAAGATCCATCCAAGATGGCGTATGGGCTGATGAACAAGCAGACTCCAGTGCAAAGTTGAAGTCTCTGGTGGGGGAAACTTCCTCATTTCAGTAGATTCCAGCACCAAGCAACTTGAAGTCTCTGGGGGAAGTTCCTAAACCCGCTGTCCGACTAAAGCAAGATCAGCAGCAAGATGGGTGACCTCTCAGCTCAAGGCCTGGAGTGCTAGCAGGTGGCAGCGTCACTGGAAAAGGATATCGCAACAGAGTTTGAGTCAAGATCCATCCAAGATGGCGTATGGGCTGATGAACAAGCAGGCTCCGGTGCGAAGTTGAAGTCTCTGGGGCAAACTTCCTCATCTCTGTAGATTCCAGCACCAAGCAACTTGAAGTCTCTGGGGGAAGTTCCTAAACCCGCTGTCCGACTAAAGCAAGATCAGCACAGGACGACACAGGCGACCTCTCAGCTCAAGGCCTGGAGGGCTAGCAGGTGGCAGCGTCACTGGAAAAGGATATCGCAACAGAGTTTGAGTCAAGATCCATCCAAGATGGCGTATGGGCTGATGAACAAGCAGACTCCAGTGCGAAGTTGAAGTCTCTGGTGGGGGAAACTTCCTCATTTCAGTAGATTCCAGCACCAAGCAACTTGAAGTCTCAGGGGGAAGTTCCTAAACCCGCTGTTCGACTAAAGCAAGATCAGCAGCAACACAGGCGACCTCTCAGCTCAAGGCCTGGAGGGCTAGCAGGTGGCAGCGTCACTGGAAAAGGATATCGCAACAGAGTTTGAGTCAAGATCCATCCAAGATGGCGTATGGGCTGATGAACAAGCAGACTCCAGTGCAAAGTTGAAGTCTCTGGTGGGGGAAACTTCCTCATTTCAGTAGATTCCAGCACCAAGCAACTTGAAGTCTCTGGGGGAAGTTCCTAAACCCGCTGTCCGACTAAAGCAAGATCAGCAGCAAGATGGGTGACCTCTCAGCTCAAGGCCTGGAGTGCTAGCAGGTGGCAGCGTCACTGGAAAAGGATATCGCAACAGAGTTTGAGTCAAGATCCATCCAAGATGGCGTATGGGCTGATGAACAAGCAGGCTCCGGTGCGAAGTTGAAGTCTCTGGGGCAAACTTCCTCATCCCTGTAGATTCCAGCACCATGCAACTTGAAGTCTCTGGGGGAAGTTCCTAAACCCGCTGTCCGACTAAAGCAAGATCAGCAGCAACACAGGCGACCTCTCAGCTCAAGGCCTGGAGTGCTAGCAGGTGGCAGCGTCAATGTAAAAGGATATCGCAACAGAGTTGGAGTCAAGATCCATCTAAGATGGTGTATGGGCTGATGAACAAGCAGACTCCAGTGCGAAGTTGAAGTCTCTGGTGGGGGAAACTTCCTCATTTCTGTAGATTCCAGCACCAAGTAACTTGAAGTCTCTGGGGGAAGTTCCTAAACCCGCTGTTCAACTAAAGCAAGATCAGCAGCAACACAGGCGACCTCTCAGCTCAAGGTCTGGAGGGCTAGCAGGTGGCAGCGTCACTGGAAAGAGATAGTCGCCAACAGCCTGGGAATGCCATGCCTTCCAATCTCAACAGTCTTCAGCATGTTCTTGGCGGAGGTAGGTATATGGAACTAATAACCCACTTCCTTTTGCTCCAATCCGATGAAATTTTCAGGGATTCAACTTGGGTCGTCGATAGAGTTTCATTGCAGTGCTCCAATTCATCCACACCCAAACATTAAAAATCCTTGTAATGAGCATAATCTTAAACTTTTCGAGGAAGTCAGGTCATAGGCGAAGACGGTCATGACATAGAGGTGCCTGGGCTGAGAACTGTGAAATCCGTCGAGCAGTTCAGGTACAAATGGGGCTGATATGATCATATCGAGCTTGCTAGGGCAGCAACACGATCCATGAATGGATCTGGAGTTGGGAAGTACATATATGCACAAGTTGATTTTGAACGCCTTCGTGGGGAGTATTCTGACTTATGGAGGAGAGGGGTGGTCCTTCACCCAGAGGAATCATCAAAGGTTGGCTGCTGTGGGTTGCGACGGAGTGGCAGAGCGTCCTGATTGGAGAGGATTTGTAATGAAACCATTAGAGAACCAATCGATCAGCCTCCTCAGGTTTCCAGCATTTTCCACGTGCTGCAGCTATTCCTCCGTATACTGCACTGTCGTCTATACCGGAGGTGTGAAGGCCACTGCGGAGAGACCCAATTCGGTTTCCAATCTTGTTTTGGTACACGTGAGGCTGTGTTTAGTCTTTAGGTCCTCACGCAACACTGTCTGGACTACTGTAAGGATGTGTGGCTATGTTTCCTCGACTATGAAAAGGCCTTTGACAGTGTCCAGCATGGAAGAATGATCGAGTCTCTAAAGCAGATTGGTGTGGACGGGAAGGACATCCGAATCAACGAGGCCTTGTACTGGAACCAGAGGGCTGCTGTGAAGCTCCCCGATGGTTCAATGACGGATGAATTCGACATTCAGCGAGGGGTCCGACAAGGCTGCATTCTGTCTCCATTGCAGTACAATATTTACATGGAGCAAGCGTTTGCCTCACTTCCTGATGTGGAGCTTGGCATCAAGGTCAATGGTGTTTATGTCAACAATATCCGGTATGCGGATGACACCGTCCTTATAGCTGACTCTCAGAAAAGCTTACAGCAGCTTGTCGACATAGTGGCCGAGGAGAGCCTGTCAATTGGCCTGAGGGTCAACATTTCGAAGACAAAATGGATGGTGGTTGTGCGTTGCGACGAGTTCTACACTGGGCAGATCAGAGTTGGGGACGTCTCACTAGAAAGGGTTCAGAACTTCAAGTATCTTGGAGTTATTGTGAACGAGAAATGGGATCCCGAGGCCGAAATTCGGGCCAGGATAGAGCAGGCTAGAGCGGCATTTGTCCGGATGAAGTCTTTCTTCTGTGACAAGCACCTTAGCTTTGGCATTCGCTACCACACACTTCGGTGTTACATTTGGTCGGTTCTGCTCTACGGCGTTGAGACGTGGACAATGAAGATTGCCTCAGTAAATCGTCTGGAGGCATTCGAGATGTGGTGCCTTCGCAGGATGTTCAGGATCACATGGGTCCAGAGAGTGCGGAACACTGAGGTTTTGCGCCGAGCGGGCCTTGAAGATCGCCAGCTCTTCAAGGACGTGAAAAGGTGCAAGATAGGGTACCTCAGTCACGTCTTCACAGGAGATTGCTACTCCTTCCAGCGACTGGTTTTGGAAGGAAAAATAGAGGGGAGACGTGGGATCGGCCGCAAACAACTCTCGTGGCTTCGGGACATCAGGAGGTGGACGGGCGTCCACGACTTCGCCACTCTCAAGGCTGGGGCTATTGAGAGGACGCTGCATGCTGTGTAGAAGAAGGATTGGTCGCCAACGGATGGACACGTCTACAGCATCCACAGAAGAAGCAGCTATTTCTGGAACACCAAAGTGCTTCCTTCGGAAAAATTTCTGCACTTTGAATCTCCCGTCTTCCTCATCTCGACCAATCATGTCCCACTTCACCCGCTACGTCATTTCGTCCCGCACGTCACCGCACTTTATTCCCCGACGTCACGAAAATTGCCCGTTATGTCGATTTTGTGTGGCATCAAAACAAAATAAGTCGTACAAAATATCAATCCCAAATGCTTCAAAAATTGATACCTAGTATTAATTTCTAACAATAGATCAATGGACCAATTATCCTAAAAAAAAAACGGATTCAAAATAATCAGCTTGTCTACCAGGAAAAAAATTATGTTCCTTATATCGTAATGACTATTCAATACCTACTCAATGTTTAGCCTGAAATTTAGTATTTTTAAAGCCTTTCGATGTTGTGATTTTTCCCTTTGTTTTTTCGTGTTAAGTAGAAATGTGTTTTCGTTTTCGAATGTGAAAATTTTGTGTGTATTGAAACGTGTTTACCAACAAATTGAAAATTAATGTGTATTTTGGGTGGTTTGCTGGGTAGGTTAACTTGTAGCTGAGAATGTTAGAAAAAACATAAATTTTGACCTTTTCGATGAATACGTCTTATCGCTGGTGGCCAATCCAAATTTGTCCACAGAAAAGCACTACCTACTAGTTTTGTCGAGGTTTTTTTTATGGCCAAATAGTCAACTCATATCGTGGCCCCCGAGAAGCTGAAATGTCGCCGCGTTATTTAAGTGGGTCTCGTTTAGTCTAATCTGTTGCGAACTGGCGCTCGGAGTTTCGAAGTCGCGTTTAAATTTGACATTTTCCGAGGATTTTTTGAAAAATTCACGCGTGCGTCGACTTGGGGAGTTGAAAAAGGCTGAAAGATTGCCCCTTGCCGGAATGTCGAATTTTAGGTGTAACTTTGAGCGATGGTTTGTAAGAGATTAGACTAACCTGGAACAAAGAAGGAACGGCGACCGAATGAATCCGAATCATCAGTGTGAGCTAAATTTGCATCCGGTGGCCGCGAGATGTTGAAATTTCTCAAGATGAATACGATCTTTCATGAGCAACGTGAAACACGCTGTTTTTGAATCCAAATCAGAAATTTGAGTTGCAGTTCGTACCTAAATTTTTCGAATGTGTTCGTAACGGTTCGCATTGTAATATTGTGACTAGCGATACCGCAAATACCTGCTTAGTGCTGTATAACTACTCAGTGATGGTATATCGATTCAGTACTGTATATCTACTCTGTGTTGTATACCTTCTCAGTGGTGTGTCAGATGCTGTATACCTTCTGTATGCTGTATAACTATTCAGTGATGGTATAACGATTCAGTGCTGTATATCTACTCTGTGATGTATACCTTCTCAGTGGTGTATCAGATTCTGTATACCTTCTGTATGCTGTATAACTATTCAGTGATGGTATATCGATTCAGTGCTGTATATCTACTCTGTGATGTATACCTTCTCAGTGGTGTATCAGATGCTGTATACCTTCTGTATGCTGTATAACTACTCAGTGATGGTATATCGATTCAGTGCTGTATATCTACTCTGTGATGTATACCTTCTGTAGGCTGTATATCTACTCTGTGATGTGTACCTACTCAGTGGTGTATCAGATGCTGTATACCTTCTGTATGCTGTATAACTACTCAGTGATGAATACCTTCTCAGTGATATAATACCTTCTCAATGGTGTGTATCTACTCAGTTATGTATACCTTCTGTATAACTACTCAGTGATGGTATATCGATTCAGTGCTGTATATCTTCTGTAGGCTGTATATCGACTCAGTGATGTGTACCTACTCAGTGGTGTATCAGATGCTGTATACCTTCTGTATGCTGTATATCTACTCAGTATTGAATACCTACTTAGTGATGTATATCTTCACAGTGATGAATACCTACTCAGTGCTGTAAACCTACTACTTGTCTCACCCTGTCAGTGATAAGCGTTATTTTGGTATTTTTGGTGTGAACTGCAAGTTAACCTATCCTTTTCAATCGACCCGTTGGTTGATTTCAAGATGAATAGAAGTGTTTTTTGAATGTCAAATGTTGGGAAATGTACTGGTGAAAGAATCGAGGTAACGTTGTGCACGTTTAAGAGATCTTCAGGATATTTTTCGTTGGTCACATTTGATCGGATATAAATTGAATGATCGAGCCGGTGAGAATTCCCTACAATTCAGTGGCCGTCTACGGTGGACGGAAAAGCGTCACTCTTGAAGGGCGGAAAGGCCTTTGATGATCGGCCCTTTCTGAGACTTCCATCCTTCAAGAGTGACGCCCACAACCTAACCTCTAAAAAGTACCTCCTAACTACGAGGCGGATTTCGGTAAGAATTCACGCAAAATTTCAGAGTTTAACGAATATTATGAACAATTTCAACATGTTAGTTATTTAGTCAATTAAATCGCTCCTCGCCAGTCCTGCATTCAATTCTCGATGTGACGATTTTGTAGGTGTTTGTAGAATTTTTCCAAAAAGGGGAAAAAAAGTTCCATTTTGCGAGAGGATTGAAGTCGATTGAACGGAAAAGTGGTGAAGGAGGTGACGTGTAAGTGTTATAATTCACTCGAAATAGCATCAAATTACAAAACTGTAATTTTTCAGCTGCAAATCTCGGCCTGTTTATGCAACCCTGCCGCGATCTTTCTGTTTCCATTTCCCCGATTAATCGAAATTTGTCTTGTCATTGGAAAAAGTCGTAAATTTCTATTTATGTTGCCAACTGAATTCATTGGAGTCGACTCACAATAAAACCTGGTTGAATTTCAAAAAGCGAAGGGCGCTTACATTTTGGTCGAAGCAAGAAGGAAATCAGGAAATTAAGGTTGTGGGAAGAACCCAGACGTTTTGTTAGCAACACGTTTTTTTTTTTTTTTTCTTCTGCAGATAGCGGAAATTTGGGATGGACAATCGATTGCAATACCTATAGATTCTGTCTTACTTCCTGTTTCCTCTCGGATTTTGGGAGGCTTCCCTGGGGAAACCACCCTAGTCCACCCCATTGCCTTCTGAAGTCGGTGGTTTACAGTTTTCCGGTCCGCGGAAGCCATCTTTTTGCCTATAACCGACGTGCAGAGCAGTAGAGCGGTATAACACAATTGAATTCATTCGAAAAATTTTGGGAAAAATTTTTGAAAAAAAAGGAAGTTCTTTTGAGGTTTTTTCAATCGATTTCAATCTCTCTCGACTTTATTTGAAAAAAAAAAAAAATGTATCTATTGGAAGAGCGGGAAAAGTGAGTCACAAATCGTAGGACCAATTATGAAATCGTAGGTGTTTGATAGATATAAAAAATAGGTAGTCGTTGTAAACAAAATACACCAAGAGCTTATTTAGAAAGCGACGTCCCTTCGTTGACAACAAGTCGTCTTTGATTCGTTACGCAAGAGTTTTTCGAATTTTGATCATTAGGTTCCTAATCGTTCGAATTATCTCCTCCGTTTTGAATTTTAAAAAGTCCACGCGAGCAGTACCTATGAGGTTAATGAGCGAATTTTCAAAGAAATCTTCGAAGTTATGGCTGAGAAAAATTTAATTAAATGGGCGTGGCACATAGCTCGGGTCGTTAAAATTATGCGATTTTAACCCTTAAACTCCAATATTTTGTAAAAAAAAAAAAAAAAAAATTCAACTCCGAAAATACTTTTTTTGTCACTCCGAACTCATAAAATACCCACTTGGCATTCAGTGGGGAAAAAAATCTCAAAAAAAAGGCCACGCGTGCAATATGAGGGTAATAAGCGAATTTTCAATGAAATTTTCGAAGGGTGTGTGGCACATAGCACGTACCTCTGAAATTATACAATTTTAGCCCTTGTACTAAAAAAAAAAAATAAATAAATAAATAAAATAAAATAAAATTATTTCTGCCTTTTTTTTTTTTTTTTTTTGTTCACATCGTTAAAATTATACTTCAACCCTTGAGCTCTAAAAAAAAAATTTAACTAAAAAAATAGTCTTTTCGTCATTTCGAAGTCCAAATTTTGTTCTTCACTGAATCCAGAGTACCCATTTTTTTTAAAAATCAAAAACTGTCCTTGGAAATTTGCTTAGAGTGCTTTGTTGTTCAACTTAGGGACGAAAACCACTCAACTGGTTACAGCAGGTCGCAGCTCATCCTTCAAGGTTTGTTCGGGGAAGCAGTTCTGAACGGTTTGGAGGAGTCCAAGCGCCTCTACCCCCTCCCCTTTCCAGTTTCGGTTCGGTTCTGAGCGGTTTGGAGGGGTTCAGAGGAGTCCAAGCGCCTCTACCCCCTCCCTTTTCCAGTTCGGGTTTGGTTGTGAACGGTTCGGAGGAGTCCAAGCACCTCCACCCCCTCCCCTTTCAGTTCGGTTCTGAACTGGTTCCGAACTGCTTCTCCAAACAGACCATCAGAGAATCAGGTTCAGCATTCGCTTTTTACGGACAAAACCACGTTTAGAACCAATCGTAAATTTATTTCTGAAAATATGAAAAAAATTCAGTGAAAAAAAGGGATGATTATTAGCACAATCTATACTACTTACCTGATAAAAAAATTATAGATGTAATTTATATGTGATGAATCCCAAAAAAATCTAAAAAATTGTGGAAAAATCCAAAAAAAAAATTATTTTCGAAAAAAACATATCAAATTTTGTCGTTTCATTCCATTTTGATCGTTTTTATGATCTTCCTCGTACTGAACATAATTTTCGTGGTTTTGATATTTTTTCAAAATAAATGTATTCGAGGTCGATTTCGAGGGTTATGTACAAATTTGGAGGGCCCTCGAAAGTCCTCCATTTTAACGGTGAAAATCGCTACGAAGACGCCGCGGATGTTTCGGGCGCTCTCAAGCGTCGCTTCCAAAGACGGTCCCTTATGAATTTCATCGGTAAAAGTTCGCGTTTTCGTTCGTTTTTCGAAATAATAATCGATCTGAACGACCTTCGTGAAGAAACTACCTGCTCACCCAACTTGGCCGACTTTTTTTTTTAAATAAATTTTATTATTTATGTATTGATTTCAATGTACAATATTCACACATCTACATTCGAAAGGCGTGGACGTTCCTTTAGCAATAAATTATTAATGAAAAAAATTACTATTTCCACATGAATACTGTTAAACGTTGTACCTCGTTTACTGTTGTATTTTTGCTATTATTTTACACATTCGACACTTTGTTTTTTTTAATCGTAAAATGTATTTTTTATTAACTTGTAAGTAATAATTTATTAAAAATTAGCGTGTAAAATGTCTCCTTTTCAAACTATTGGAGCCCGTAATTTTTAGCTACATTGTGGGAAGAAAGGAAAAAACCCCGGGAAAATTGCGGAATTTGACGTTGGTTTTGACTGTAGGTGGCGTCGAAGGTTATTTTTTGAGTTCAAAAAAAAAAAAAGTTTGGTCTTTTAAATTGTAGGTGGATATTACGTTGTTTTGATTGTAGGTGGTGTTGAAGGTTAGTTTTTGAGTTCGAAAATCCAAAATTACGTTGGTATTCTCGAATTTATGTGGATATTACGTTGTTATGACTGTAAGTGGCGTAGAAGGTTCATTTTTGAGTTCGAAAATACAAAAAAATGTTAGTCTTTAAAAATATAGGTGGATGTTATGTTGTTTTGACTGTAGGTGGCGTTGAAGGTTAGTTTTTGAGATCGAAAATCCAAAAATACGGAGGTCTACTTGAATATAGGTGGATGTTATGTTGTTTTGACTGCAGGCGGTGTTTGAAGGTTAGTTTTTGAGTTCGAAAATCCCAAAAAATGTTGGATGTAGGTGGATTTGAAACGAATTAAGACAGTTTGGGAGTCTATCGAAATAACCTCTAAACTCCGCCATGTTTTGTCCACTAAACTTAATCACTTAACTTGATCGGGAATGTCATTATTCGATAAATTGTTAAAGATATGACACCAAAATCAAGTCCTACGCCCAAAAACACTCGTTTTTCATGGATTCAAACGCGAGTTTTTCATTTTAATTTGAATTTCAACAATAAAATAATTAACCAAAATAATAGACCGTTGAAAAACTAACAATTCGGGCACCTTTTTTTCCTATGAGCGCCCATCAAAATATCCCCCGATTACAAAAAAGTCAAATTTCAAAACAATTTGAATTGCTTTTCGACTTTTTTTTTTTTTTTTTAAATTTTAGGCATAGTTCGAAGAACGAAAATGTCCACTAAAATACGAGCAAAAATATGATTTGGGGGAGGAATTTTTTTTTGCACCGAAAATTCATCAAATATTCTTGGAAGTAAGTTAGTCCGCAAAATATGGTTTTACAATTTTTTTTTTTTGAAATTTTCAGGTTTTAATTTTGGAGGAAAATTTATCAAATATTCTTATAAATAAATTAATCTGCAAAATATGGCGATTTTTACAATTTTTTTTGAAATTTTTAGGTTATAATTTGAAAAAAAAAAATGCATCAATTTTTCAAAGAAGCAAATTAGTTTGCAAAACATGGCGAGTTTTAGCGTTTTTTTATTTTTAGGTTATAATTTTGAAAAAAAAAAACAATTTTTTTCAAAAAATAAGTTAGCTTGCAAAATATGGTGATTTTTACAACTTTTTTCATGTGGTCAGAAAATTCATGTCAAATGTCGTGATTTTGAGAACTATTTTTGAAAATGTTTAGGAATTAAGATAATTTTGGAAGAAATGTTATCAATTTGTCAAACGAGTTTGTCCTCAAAACATGGCTATTTTTACTTTTTTTTTTTTAATTTTTAGGTTATTATTTTGAATGAAAATTCACGTGAAGTGCCGCGATTTTGACAACTTTTTTTTGGAAAATGTTCAGGTCACAATTTCGAAAACCGACGTTTTTTCCGGGGTTTTTTTCTCAAGCAATCGTACTTTTATGACTTAAACGTAGCGTACCTGCCATAACCATACACCAATTTTATACCTTGTAGTGGATATTTTTCAACCTCTGCAAAAAAAAAAAAAAAAAAATGAAATTGCGAGAGGAGTTAATCGATGAATAGGATGTTTTACGAGCGAACCAAAATTTTTTAGAGGAGTTAAAAAAAAAAATTAGTGCGACCTCTGAAATGTAATCGTAGTTTTGTATCGAATCCTCGGCGTTTCCGCCGGAGCGTATTTAAACTTGAACAAACCTTGTCGTTATTGTCAATTGTCTTAACAAATAAACGGTGTTTTTGCCAATTTTGTTTTGCCTTGTGGAGCCCCCCCCCCCCCCATTGTGGTCAAGAATCCAAATCTGGCTGGACAAAAATCATGTTACCCACTTGGAAGGAACCAGAAAGCGAGGTTCGAATATGCATTCACGAATGTCTGAACTATCATTCAATTTCGAAAAAAAGTTATATTACGAGTATTACCTCAAAGTTGAAAAAACTCGCTTCAAACAGTCCTTTCCCCCAAAGTAGAAAAAAGTTATTTTCTTTCCCTCCTTCTTTCTCAACCAGGCTGGGGACCGGCTACGGCGAAGTTAAAAGAAAAACGCTGCAAATCATTGCTCAAAGGTTTATTATTTTCTGTATAGATCACTGGTTCTCCATCAATAGCACTGTTCAGCCACTCAGCAGCTCATTGTTTCCCCTATCAGGCCATAGAGGCCAGTAAGTCCTGGAGGATGGAGTAGCAGTACCAGGCCGAAGAGGCCAGTAAGCCCTGAAGAGTGAAAGCAGCAGCAGAAATGCCCTACAGCCGCTATAGTGGGCGTGGCCAAGCCAATGTGCCCTCCCACCACCTGGGCACTTCAAACAAAGGCCTCATTAATCACCAGAAGATCTCCCCCTCCCAGCCGAGCAGTATTACCACCCTTTTTCCAATCTTAATCAGTTGGCCAGACTGGGAGGGAGGATAATGAAATGCCATTGTTTTAACTTGGGAAGACTAGCCCCTGAAGCGCCGATTAGCGAGCAAGTCTCGAAGCTAACCCCCTAGTCCTTGATGCTCTCTCCCTTCGTACCGTAACGTCAAACGTACCGTACCATATCGCCTCCTACCTCCCCAGTCAAGTAATTGAGATAGGTCTATAACCAGTGAGTGGTGCCATCCTTTTGCTGTGATTGTCAGTCCCGTTCCCCCTGGGAAACCGTGTTGCGTTGGGTGTATCGCGCTGTATCTCCAGTCCTGTACCGGCTACTCCCTCTGAACTCTCGCCTCTCATCGTGCCAAGGACTCGCTCCGGTAATCCTTCACATGAGTGTAACAACTAGTGTAACTCTATCTATATTGGCCAATTAGGTAGAAGGTGAAACAAGTGAACTCAGTATGTGACGACCCTACATTTTATATGGGACAAACCAATTGGTTTGTTCCCGATTTGTTGGAGCTACGCCTTTAGAGATATCTGATTCATAGAGATATGAATCAATATCCTCTTCAGGCCGGCTGATTAATCTAATCACTGGTTTGAAGGGGTAGGGTCGTCACACCCTCCTCTGACTAATTATGAACAATAAGGTGAATTTCAATCTGAAATTCATCCTATATTGTTACATGGTAGCAGAGCGTGGTTTGGTGGAAATGCACTGAATTTATTTCATCATTTCCCCTCCACTTTTTCTTGGGTATTCCAGAAGGAATTACCCAAAGAGAATTCCAGAAGGAATCTCTATATTATTAAATTAAATTCATTCATTTCGCCAATCCGGCAATTAAACTCATTCCCTTGTTAGGCTTTGCCAATCTGGCATTTTATTAATTTCAATTACGTTTTTCTTTTATATAAGCCTTTTCTAAGTTTGCCTTTTCAATCATTACACTTGAATGTTTCGCCGTTCGTATTCTTTATTTAGTTTGCTTTCTCCTCAGTTCCATTGATTTATTCTTTTATGTATAAATGGCCCATTCGTGGCATAAATGACCCATTTGTGGCATTCTTCTTCTTCTTCTTCTTTGCAATAGTACCATTACGATGGAGGAATCCCCTTGAAGCTTCCAGACGTCCTTTCCTGGGCTTCATGCTATTTTCAGTCCCTTTGACTTTTTTCAAACTTACTTCTGTTTGAAACCCAGAAGTATGTTTTAGGGAGAGGAGTGTGACGATCCTACATTTTATACGGGACAAACCAATCGGTTTGTTCCCGATTTGTTGGAGCTACGCCTTTAGAGCGATCCGATTCATAGAGATATGAATCGATATCCTCTTCAGGCCGGCTGATTAATCTAATCACTGGTTTGAAGGGGCAGGGTCGTCACACCCTCCTCTGACTAATTATGAACAATAAGGTGAATTTCAATCTGAAATTCATCCTATATTGTTACAAGTAACAATAAGTAAATAACATTTATTCGTAAGCGTATCTTGAACTGGAACAATACTAGCAAAGCGTACCTGTATCGCAATCTAAGTCATATTTGTAAAGCATAATTCATTACAATCCGACATAGTGTCATACCACAACTTTGTCTTTACTAGTCACGCCCATCAGGCAGTATCGGGTCATCTGCCCTGTAACGTTCGAGTCAATCTTATTAAAACTACGTTTTCATACATAATATTTTCTTCAACACTTACCCTGGTTCTGGTTCTGACTTGTAACGGGTATCGGAGTTAGGTAGTTAAATTCATTCATAAAAGAAACATAGTAACTTCACTGAACTCTTTATTTCAACAAGCCGATACACCATATTTGGTAAACAATTCAGGTAAAACAAAGGTATTTTTCAAGAGTAACCAACAGTATCGCCAAGGTGTATCGCAGGGCCTCATCTCCCAAGCCGCCTCGAAACCGAGCTACCAGCAACACACCAAAAGTTAAGTATATTTCAATTGATCAAGTTCAACCCCCTCTCCAGGAGTTTGTGAATTTCTGGGAGCCACTTCTGAGTGCTCCCAGTCATGACCCTGGAGAGCGAGTGGTTCCCCCAGTCTCCACCAGGGATTCCTTACGCAGCATCATGTGCTCGCCGGTGCTACTTGACGAGGCACATAAGTGCCGTGTCAAGAACTCCACTTCCGCTGGACCTGATGGTGTTTCTGCCCGTCGCTGGAATAAAGCACCAAAGACGATTAAGCTGCTCATCCTCAACCTACTCCTCCTTGCGGGAAGACCCCCGAAAGCGTTAACCCGTGCCTGAACAGTGTTCATCCCAAAGAAAGGGGGAAGTGGGCCTGGAGGCTATCGACCGATCTCTGTGTCCTCGGTAGTCTTCCGCCACTTCCAGAAAGTACTGGCATTTCGCCTCCAGGTGGCTGGTGTCATCGGTGATGTCCAGAGAGCGTTTCGGCCAGCGGATGGCACAGCAGAGAACCTTACAGTTCTCCAAACTGTCATCTCGCTGGCCCGTATTAAACGCCGGCAATTACATCTCGCCGCTCTGGACGTCGCTAAGGCCTTTGACACAGTCAGTCACCTTGCCCTGACCGATTGCCTTCGTGGTGTCGGGGCCCCGTCTCGATTAATTGAGTATGTGGCCTGTCTGTACCATGAAGGCGTGACGGTCCTAGAGGCGGGAGGTGAGGTGTCAAGGGATATTGTGATCGGGCGAGGGGTACGCCAGGGGGATCCCCTATCACCACTCCTCTTCAACCTGGTCGTGGATACGGCCTTGGGTAAGCTGCCCACAGAAGTAGGGTTTGATCTCGCCCCTGGGGTGCGAGTAGGAGCATTGGCCTTTGCCGATGATGTTATCCTACTCGCAGAAACCCGTGAGGGCTTGCAGATCGCCCTCAACGCATTTGCTAAGCAGCTAGCCAGGTGTGGACTTGTGGTCAACCCCGATAAATGCGGGTCGGTCTCCTTGGTCCCGTCGGGTCGCCAACATAAGGTGAAGGTTGTGGAACTTCATGGGGGTGGCCACCATTACTGCCAGCCGTGTGGACCTTGGTAGAGCGCTAGCTCGCGTTACCAAGGCTCCATTGAAGCCACAGCAGAGGCTACGCCTCCTCCGCGCGTACTTACTGCCAAAGCTAACCTATGGTTTAGTCTTTGGTAGGCTTACGGCGGGGAGGCTGCAGGAATTGGATCGTGAAGTACGCTCTGCTGTGCGCTCTTGGCTGAAATTCCCACCTGGTGTCCCAAGTTCCTACATCCATGCACCAGTCAAATCTGGTGGGCTCGGTATTGTGTCCCTCTCAGCAAGCATCCCCTCTCTGCGCCGCCAGCGCCTGCTAGCCCTCCGGGGGTCGAGCTGGGGGGTCGCCCGTGCTGCTGCTGATCTTGATTTTGTCAGGCAGCAGTTAGCATGGTGCGACCGAGCAACACCATCTGCTCCAAAACCCAGTTCGTCTGCTGAGTTCGCTGCTGCGCTGCATGAATCAGTAGATGGTAAAGAACTCCGACAGTGCTCCGAAAGCCTAATCTCTTCCCAGTGGGTAGATTGGGCTTCGGAGGGCATTGGGGCCCGCGACTACCGACACTTCCACGCCGTCCGCGTGGCATCTTTGCCAACTGCGGTGCAAAGTGCTAAGTGTATTGCTATTCTACAGCGACCCGTTACACCCGCCATTTCAATAGGAACATTTAGTATTTTCCCCTCCCGATCGACTGATACCTCGACCCCAAAGGCTTACAGCACCTACCACCATCTGTATTCTCCCTTGACCTTCCCTCTCAAATTTCAGCTTCCTGCGTTCAATAGCATTGAAAATGGCTTCGGAGCTCACTCAGCTGATCAGTGATCTGAAGAGTGAAGAAGCCTTTGAGCAATGATTTGCAGTGTTTTTTACCCACCAACATTTTTTTTACCTACCAGCTAGGTACTACCTACCACACCATACTGCCTTCACCTTCACAATCAAGTTTATTAGAAAGAACTAAACGCTTCACACTCGATTCGAAAAACGCTGCAAATCATTGCTCAAAGGTTTATTATTTTCTGTATAGATCACTGGTTCTCCATCAATAGCACCTACCACCATCTGTATTCTCCCTTGACCTTCCCTCTCAAATTTCAGCTTCCTGCGTTCAATAGGATTGAAAATGGCTTCGGAGCTCACTCAGCTGATCAGTGATCTGAGGAGTGAAGAAGATCTCCTCGAATGCTGGAGACGCCTGGAAGAGCACTTCCATTCAATAGGAGTAAAAATGGCTTTGGAGCTCACTCAGCTGATCAGTGATCTGAAGAGTGAAGAAGATCTTCTCGAATGCTGGAGACGCCTGGAAGAGCACTTCCATTCAATAGGATTGAAAATGGCTTCGGAGCTCACTCAGCTGATCAGTGATCTGAAGAGTGAAGAAGATCTTCTCGAATGCTAGAGACGCCTGGAAGAGCACTTCCATTCAATAGGAGTAAAAATGGCTTTGGAGCTCACTCAGCTGATCAGTGATGTGAAGAGTGAAGAAGATCTCCTCGAATGCTGGAGACGTCTGGAAGAGCACTTCCATTCAATAGGATTGAAAATGGCTTCGGAGCTCACTCAGCTGATCAGTGATCTGAAGAGTGAAGAAGATCTTCTCGAATGCTAGAGACGCCTGGAAGAGCACTTCCATTCAATAGGAGTAAAAATGGCTTTGGAGCTCACTCAGCTGATCAGTGATGTGAAGAGTGAAGAAGATCTTCTCGAATGCTAGAGACGCCTGGAAGAGCACTTCCATTCAATAGGATTGAAAATGGCTTCGGAGCCCACTCAGCTGATCAGTGATCTGAGGAGTGAAGAAGCCTTTGAGCAATAATTTGCTGCGTTTTTTACCTACCAACTTTTTTTTACCTACCAGCTAGGTACTACCTACCACACCATACTGGCTTCACACCTTCACAAGCAAGTTTATTAGAAAGAACTAAACCCTTCACACTCGATTGGAAAAATAGAAAGCTTCATATGGAAATTTGATTACTGGTTATGCAGAAGGCAAAACTGTATACAAATCGAAGAAATGAACAGCGATCGCATTTTAGTCCGATAAAATTTGAATGGAGATTAGACCTCTTTTGCGATTCACACTCGTGATTCTGTTTTATCGAAGGAAAACCTTCAAGTACTCGTAGGGACCGAACGGTTTGTCCTACAGAGCTCCGGGTGGTCTCAAAAATTTTTAAAAATTCAATACTATTTAAAATTGGTGAAAAAACGATACCTTTATTTCGAGAGTTTTCGAGCTAGGGCACTCTTGAAAATTTCAACCCTTAATTTTCACCCCTTAGAAGTGACCTACATCAACCAAAAGCTTCGCGGCACAACTAGACCCCAAATGGAGCCCATATACCAAATTTGAACCAAATCGGTCCAGTGTTGCTAAGAAAAGTGCCGCGTAAGGCGGACGGACGGAAATTTTTTTATTCGATTTTCGTATTCTACGTACCTTGAAACGTAAAACATCAAATTTTGAGGGGGTGTTAAAATTTTTTTTTCTTGCTCGATTCCAAAGGCTTATTATTGAAAATAATAAACCAAAATGGGGGGGTCTCATTTGAAATAACGAAGTTGCTGTGCGTTGCGCACGATTTGCGCAATATGGTCATATTTGAGATCCTTGGGAAAAATCATGGATTCAAAAAAAAAAAAAAAAATTTACCACTATCTGGACGATTTTAGCAGGGGGGTGAACAACTTTTGAGACACCTTGTATGTAGATACATACTTTTCTTAATTTTGGACAATTTTCATTTTTTGAAAAACGCATCGATACCAGAAATTTCGTGCTGAATCCGAATATACAATATATTACCATGATTGTGAAGGTAATAACCCCGGGTTTTCCCGTTTTTTTGGACTTTTTTGAAATTTGGACCACTTTGGATTGTCCAAAATTGCTGGCTAACGAACCTTTTGTTTGTTGTTACGAACATTTTGGCGAAAACTAAAAAATTTCTAAATAATAACTCAACTTATCGTGCAGAATGACCCACACATATATATGTATACATTCCTTAGAGTTTTTGGTGACACTGGTGACACCAATTAGGGGAGAATTCTTGACGTGGTGGATGTTTTTTGATGACTTTTCCCTTGAATTTTCGGTTCTGGAAGTGGTCTCGGCTGTGTCGGCTTCATATTCCTCTTCCACCGGCGGATTTTGGGTTTTGGGTGGCAGTTCGCCGCTATCCGCTTCTCGGTCACAAGCCGCGGCCACAATGTCAACACTCGATCCACTCTCGATTACTACCTCCCGTCTACAGCCTAAAGGGCTTCAAAGACCCTTTCAGAGGTTGGGACTGTACCGCCATATTAGCCTTTCAGAGGATGGGACTGTACCTGCATGTTAGCCTTTTGAAGGTCGGTACTGTACCAGCACGTAGCCACAACGATTGATTACGTAGATGCTCTAGTTTCTGCTCTATTTGGACTCTTGGATGATGACGATTTCCTCTCCGACGAGGCTCGACTTGCTCCGGTTTCTCGGGAGGGGGATGAAGAAGTTGTGGATTTTGAGCATGTGAGCTTTGCGGTTCCCGGCTTGGCTGAACCGGGCGAAGCAGAGGTCGCATTTGAAGGGTTTCACTCCCGTGTGAACGAGCTGGTGGCGCTTCCAGTGGACGAGAGATGTGAACCTGCGGGCGAAGGAATTTTCGAGTTAACAATAGAGCTTACGAATAAAGTTGAGAAAAACTCGCCTTACTGCTTAGAGCGTTTCGGCTGCAATTCTTGAAACATGGAACATGCTTTAGCCGCGCTTTTCAGCGGAGTAGGGATGTGGTGGACAGGTAGAGAATAACCCACCCCCCTGTTACCCTCTCCGCATGCCCCTCCTGTATAACATTTTCAGGTGTTTAGTCAAGGCTAAAGCATGTTCCATGCTAAAAACGTGCATGCATCCTGCAACGATGAGCAGGAATGCCCAAGAGCTCCTAAGGTGAGTATCAACGTGGGAGAAAATATGTTTTTTCATAAATTTTAGCATGGAACATGCTTCAGCCGCAATATTCAGCAGAATAGCGATGTGGTGTGACCCCCGCATGACACTTGCCCAACACCCTCTCACCACCCTCACCCCTCCCATGTACCATTTTCAGGTGGTTAGTCAAGACTAAAGCATGTTCCATGCTTCAACAAAAAATTCTCCCACGTTGATACTCACCGTGGGAGCTACTGGGCATTCCTGCTCATCGTTTCAGGATGCGCGAACGTTTTTAACATGGAACATGCTTTAGCCTTGGACTAACCACCCAAAAACATTACACGGGAGGGGTGAGGGTGGTGAGAGGGTGTTGGGCGAGTGTCATGCGGGGGTCCACCACATCCCTATTCCTCCAAAAAGCGCAGCTAAAGCATGTTCCATGCTAAAATTTAAGAAAAAAACATATTTTATCCCACATTGATACTCACCGTGGGAGCTCCTGGGCATTCCTGCTCATCGTTGCACGATGCGTGCACGTTTGTAGCATGGAACATGCTTTAGCCTTGGACTAACCACCCAAAAACGTTACATGGAAGGGGTGAGGGTGGTGAGAGGGTGTTGCGCGAGTGTCATGCGGGGGTCACACCACATCCCTATTCCTCCGAAAAGCGCGGGTAAAGCATGTTCCATGCTAAAATTTAAGAAAAAACATATTTTCTCCAACGTTGATACTCACCGTGGGAGCTCCTGGGCATTCCTGCTCATCGTTGCAGAATGCGCGCACGTTTTTAGCATGGAACATGCTTTAGCCTTGGACTAACCACCCAAAAACATTACACGGGAGGGGTGAGGGTGGTGAGAGGGTGTTGGGCGAGTGTCATGCGGGGGTCCACCACATCCCTATTCCTCCAAAAAGCGCAGCTAAAGCATGTTCCATGCTAAAATTCAAGAAAAAAACATATTTTATCCCACGTTGATACTCACCGTGGGAGCTCCTGGGCATTCCTGCTCATCGTTGCACGATGCGTGCACGTTTGTAGCATGGAACATGCTTTAGCCTTGGACTAACCACCCAAAAACGTTACATGGAAGGGGTGAGGGTGGTGAGAGGGTGTTGCGCGAGTGTCATGCGGGGGTCACACCACATCCCTATTCCTCCGAAAAGCGCGGGTAAAGCATGTTCCATGCTAAAATTTAAGAAAAAACATATTTTCTCCAACGTTGATACTCACCGTGGGAGCTCCTGGGCATTCCTGCTCATCGTTGCAGAATGCGCGCACGTTTTTAGCATGGAACATGCTTTAGCCTTGGACTAACCACCCAAAAACATTACACGGGAGGGGTGAGGGTGGTGAGAGGGTGTTGGGCGAGTGTCATGCGGGGGTCCACCACATCCCTATTCCTCCAAAAAGCGCAGCTAAAGCATGTTCCATGCTAAAATTTAAGAAAAAAACATATTTTATCCCACGTTGATACTCACCATGGGAGCTCCTGGGCATTCCTGCTCATCGCTGCACATTGCGTGCACGTTTGTAGCATGGAACATGCTTTAGCCTTGGACTAACCACCCAAAAACATTACACGGGAGGGGTGAGGGTGGTGAGAGGGTGTTGGGCGAGTGTCATGCGGGGGTCCACCACATCCCTATTCCTCCAAAAAGCGCAGCTAAAGCATGTTCCATGCTAAAATTTAAGAAAAAAACATATTTTATCCCACGTTGATACTCACCGTGGGAGCTCCTGGGAATTCCTGCTCATCGCTGCACATTGCGTGCACGTTTGTAGCATGGAACATGCTTTAGCCTTGGACTAACCACCCAAAAACCTTACATGGAAGGGGTGAGGGTGGTGAGAGGGTGTTGGGCGAGTGTCATGCGGGGGTCCACCACATCCCTATTCCTCCAAAAAGCGCAGCTAAAGCATGTTCCATGCTAAAATTTAAGAAAAAAACATATTTTATCCCACGTTGATACTCACCGTGGGAGCTCCTGGGCATTCCTGCTCATCGTTGCAGAATGCGTGCACGTTTGTAGCATGGAACATGCTTTAGCCTTGGACTAACCACCCAAAAACGTTACATGGAAGGGGTGAGGGTGGTGAGAGGGTGTTGCGCGAGTGTCATGCGGGGGTCACACCACATCCCTATTCCTCCGAAAAGCGCGGGTAAAGCATGTTCCATGCTAAAATTTAAGAAAAAACATATTTTCTCCAACGTTGATACTCACCGTGGGAGCTCCTGGGCATTCCTGCTCATCGTTGCAGAATGCGCGCACGTTTTTAGCATGGAACATGCTTTAGCCTTGGACTAACCACCCAAAAACGTTACATGGGAAGTGTGAGGGTGTTGGGCAAGTGTCATGCAGGGGTCACACCCCATCCCTATTCCACCGAAAATAATGGCTGAAGCATGTTCCATGCTAAAATTTGCCTTTCGGCTGCAATTCTTGAAACATGCTTCAGCCGCGCTTTTTGGCAGAGTAGGGATGTGGTGGATGGGCAGGGAATAACCCCCCCCCCCCGTTACCCTCTCCGCATTACCCCTCCTGTATAACATTTTTGCGAGGTTAGTCGAGGCTAAAAAAAAATTTCTCCCACGTTGATACTCACTGTGGGAGCTCCTGGGCATTCCTGTTCATCGTTGCAGGATGCGTGCACGTGTTTAGCATGGAACATGCTTTAGCCTTGGACTAACCACCCAAAAACATTACACGGGAGGGGTGAGGGTGGTGAGAGGGTGTTGGGCGAGTGTCATGCGGGGGTCCACCACATCCCTATTCCTCCAAAAAGCGCAGCTAAAGCATGTTCCATGCTAAAATTTAAGAAAAAAACATATTTTATCCCACGTTGATACTCACCGTGGGAGCTCCTGGGCATTCCTGCTCATCGCTGCACATTGCGTGCACGTTTGTAGCATGGAACATGCTTTAGCCTTGGACTAACCACCCAAAAACGTTACATGGAAGGGGTGAGGGTGGTGAGAGGGTGTTGGGCGAGTGTCATGCGGGGGTCCACCACATCCCTATTCCTCCAAAAAGCGCAGCTAAAGCATGTTCCATGCTAAAATTTAAGAAAAAAACATATTTTATCCCACGTTGATACTCACCGTGGGAGCTCCTGGGCATTCCTGCTCATCGTTGCAGAATGCGTGCACGTTTGTAGCATGGAACATGCTTTAGCCTTGGACTAACCACCCAAAACGTTACATGGAAGGGGTGAGGGTGGTGAGAGGGTGTTGCGCGAGTGTCATGCGGGGGTCACACCACATCCCTATTCCTCCGAAAAGCGCGGGTAAAGCATGTTCCATGCTAAAATTTAAGAAAAAACATTTTTTCTCCAACGTTGATACTCACCGTGGGAGCTCCTGGGCATTCCTGCTCATCGTTGCAGAATGCGCGCACGTTTTTAGCATGGAACATGCTTTAGCCTTGGACTAACCACCCAAAAACGTTACATGGGAAGTGTGAGGGTGTTGGGCAAGTGTCATGCAGGGGTCACACCCCATCCCTATTCCACCGAAAATAATGGCTGAAGCATGTTCCATGCTAAAATTTGCCTTTCGGCTGCAATTCTTGAAACATGCTTCAGCCGCGCTTTTTGGCAGAGTAGGGATGTGGTGGATGGGCAGGGAATAACCCCCCCCCCCCCCCCCCCCGTTACCCTCTCCGCATTACCCTCCTGTATAACATTTTTGCGAGGTTAGTCGAGGCTAAAAAAAAATTTCTCCCACGTTGATACTCACTGTGGGAGCTCCTGGGCATTCCTGTTCATCGTTGCAGGATGCGTGCACGTGTTTAGCATGGAACATGCTTTAGCCTTGGACTAACCACCCAAAAACGTTACATGGGAAGTGTAAGGGTGGTGAGAGGGTGTTGGGCGAGTGTCATGCGGGGGTCCACCACATCCCTATTCCTCCAAAAAGCGCAGCTAAAGCATGTTCCATGCAAAAATTAAGGAAAAAACATAATATGTTTTTTTAATAAATATTATTTATAAACAAAATATTATTTTCTCCCACGTTGATACTCACCCTGGGAGCTCCTGGGCATTCCTGCTCATCGTTGCAGGATGCGCGCACGTTTTTAGCATGGAACATGCTTTAGCCTTGGACTACCCAACCATTATGCAGGAGGAGTGACACGGAGAGGGAGTTGGGCAAGTGTCAAGCGGGGGTCCACCACATCCCTATTCCGCCAAAAATCGCGGCTAAAGCATGTTCCATGGTAAAATTTAAGAAAAAAACATATTTTCTCCCACGTGATACTCACCGTGGGAGCTCCTGGGCATTCCTGCTCATCGTTGCAGGATGCGCGCACGTTTTTAGCATGGAACATGCTTTAGCCTTGGACTACCCAACCATTATGCAGGAGGAGTGACACGGAGAGGGAGTTGGGCGAGTGTCAAGCGGGGGTCCACCACATCCCTATTCCGCCAAAAATCGCGGCTAAAGCATGTTCCATTTTTTCGAATTTTAGCCAAAGGCTCTTGTTGCTGCTCCACAAGCCGTTTGTTTACTTTTCTGAACCGCTTAACGCTCCCTGATCCCAACTCTTCTCTATTGTGTCCACCTGTACCTACTCCCCTCTACGTCGTTCAATCCTTCAGTCTTCACCAAGCTCTTGTTGTGTTCTGCGACTATTCAGACCTCCGATCTTAATCTATTTGCTACATTTCCCTATTTTCCCTAAAAGTACCACATCTGGCTGGAGTCTTCCTCGACGAAGTTTCTACTTACACTACCCGTATCCAGAGGATGAAGTAAGTGTCCAGCGACTTCTGGCATCTGCGTCATTTCCAACCGGAGATCAAAATTTTAATGATTTTATCCCTATGTTTGCAGCTGCTGATCTGCAGGCATTGGTTGCCCCTCTTCTATTCGACTCTACTCTATTCTACTCTACTCCACGCTACTCAACTCTACTCTATTCGCTCGACTCTCGGCTACTCTCCTCTCCTCTCTTCTCGTCGATTTCCTTGGACCTCCCATCCCTTCACGATCTGGTCAGATCTTTTTAATTTGTTTAATTTAATTATTTCAACGGCAAATTTAAGAAACGGCACCCTAGGGATTTTAATCACTTGTGAAGGAGCTCCTTAGGCATTCCAATTATTAATTTATTGTTTCTTTAATACAGTCCATTTAATTTAAATACATAATTCGTACTATTTTTTTTACGATGGAAATCGGTTTTTTTTCAATTATGAATACCCTTTCTACGTAACAGCTCTAAGCAGTAAGCTTGGTGAGGGTCGAGTTTTTATTTATTTTTTATTTTTCATTTTAGATGTTAATATTGTTTAAACTGAAGAAGCGGAACCCTTCGTATCTTACGAGTTCAAACTTGACCTGTAGATCTCAAAAATTGCTTCACTTGCCTGTCAGAAAAAAAAACCTCTGGCGGCCTCACCTGGAGCTGCAGGTGTCACACTGGAAAGGCTTCTCCGAGCCGTGAACGGTTCCCAGGTGGTAGTGCATCGTCGAGTCCTCGAAGCACTTGAAGTCGCAGAAGAGGCACGGCATGGCGACTGAGTCCACATGGAAGGTGTGGTGATCGAACAGGTCCTCCCGGCTTCCGAAAGTCTCCCCGCACGAGTTGCACTGGAAGGGCGGACTCAACACGTGCTTTTTCCGGTGGATCTCGAGTTGAGAGTAGGACGTGAAGCACCGCCGGCACACAGGACACACGCCCGAGCCTCTTTTCGGGTTGCCATCTGGAAATTATTACACAATGGTTCATTATTAGCACAGAACATGCTTTAGCCTTAGACCAACACTTTCTCAATTTTTGGACAATTTTCATTTTTGAAAAACGCATTGATATGAGAAATTTTGTGCTGAATCCGAATGTTGAATCTCGTTTTTGGTACCTATTACACTTTTATAATAATAATAATAATGAATTTTATTGGCCAAAATAAACAAATACATACAACTTGAGGTATGAAGATGGCAAGTCAAGGGAGGTGTGTGTGAGCCGCAAGCGGCGCGGGGCCAGGGGAACCCCCCGGGCCCACCCACCATGGCGGCGTCCCAAAGCCAAAAGCACAGCGTCCTCAGATAACGCTCATTAGTTTTGAATTATAATTCAGCGCTCGGTCCTCGATGTTACACAATGTAGTACGCTCTCTCAGGGTTTCTGGCCACACATTTAAAGAGAAGAGGAAGACACACACTTCCCTCCTCTCCCGGCAACCTAGGACCCCCGCACCACCCCGATCGTCATTGTTCTTCTTGTGTCGATGGCCGCATCTCCACACCAAATTTCGTACTTTGAAATCCTTATCTTTTCCCTTAAAAAAGTGAAAGTGAAAGCGGATTATCTCGAATTAGTGCAACCCCGCACCCCACAAGGTAAGACTATTCTAGTTTTTCGTATTTTCTCCCGAAATTCGACGAGTGGTTCCCGAAAAATTGAGCCGCTTTCCTAGGTTAGGACGAGGCTTCGGTTACCGACGCCTTGAGGCCTCGGTTATCTGATGCCTCTAATCACATTTCCCGTTGTCACGTAAGTAATTAATTCTCTACATTCCCGTTTCGACTCTCGTCATCTTTCAGAATGAATAAAGATAATCACGACATCGTGGAAGCAATCGCGTCGGGATTTAGAAGACTCGAAAGTAAATTGGGGACTTTTGGATCTCGATCGAGATCGCGAAGCCGACATCGCAGACCTCTTTCACGCTCGTCGCGGAGGTCCCGTCGTCGTCGTAGCCCCCGTAGGGCTCGGCGACATCGGAGCAGCTCAAGCTCTTCCTGCCATCGATCATCGTATGATCTGACCTCTGGGCTGTCATTAAAGTCTCACCTCAAAGAGAGAGTTGCTTCCGCGAAGGCCAGTATAGCGATTATGTATAGTTCTCTGCTCAGGCGACCACAGGTGCCACTCAGTACTAAATATGAAGTGTTCCAGGCCTCGGTTCGTTCCATTATTTGCTACAATGCGCAGGTGTGGGGTTTTCTGCAGTACAGAGTGGTTGAACAGGTGCTGAAGTATTTCATTAAACGGCTTTTCCATCTTCCCCGCAATACTCCGGACTACGTGTTGTACTTGGAAGCAGGAGTAGAACCCCTGTACTTCTTCACACTCGCCCTGCATTGCAAATATCTGCAGATAGTAGTGAATATGTCGACAGGCCGTTACCCGCACATATTGGCTGAGGAAATATTTAAACGCCGCATATTCTGGAACAAAGCCCTCAAGTCATTGTGTGAGCAGAATGCTTGTGAATTTGATCTCTCATTTGAGCGGAGTGGAGTGCTTAAGGATCGACTGGACTCCCTCCAGCAGAAGATCAAAGATACATGGTTGGCAAATACCAAAACTAACGCTCTTGCTTCACAAGATCGGATATATCGGCTGTTGGATCACAGTGTGAGGAGTCTGGATTTGACGGCGAAGTCCCAGAAGGCATCAATGTTCGTGCTGGGGTGGGTGTGCAGGGCTCGAGGTGACCTGCTGCAACTCAATGGTCGACCGCACTCTTCTGATGATGGGGATGGTTTAAGCCAAGCATGCTCACTGTGTAATTCGGGAGAAAAAGAAAACATGATGCACTTCTTAGCGGATTGTCAGGTGCTTGGGAAATTTAGAATGGCGAATTTTGGTTCATCTAGGTTGTCCCACGGAATGGTTTTGTCCATAATGAATGGGTTAAACTGGCTCCCCCTTGCTAAGTTCTGCAGCGCAGCATGGGCCTACCGGAGCGAACTAGTGAGCCACTTCAACTGGGATCGGAGTTAGGTAACCACATTATGTTTCCTCTGCCAGTCAAATGTTAAAAAGAAAAAAAAACTATTTAAGTTGTAATAATAGTAAATTAATAAATGTGGCAAATCATGATTTAAAAATGTAATTAATAAGTGTACCTAAGTAAATGAATGATACATTTAAAGTAATTTATATAATGTAATAAAAGCTAGTATATAAGAAAAGGAAATTATATGCAGACCTCTGACAGACGGGCATAGCCCATAGTCATATCATGTATTTTGTTCATAATTTTGTATGTATGTTCAATATGTTAAATACATGTATTTTCTTCTTCTTCTTCTTCTTCTTCTTCTTCTTCTTCATCGTATGATCTTTGGTACTCTCGTTCCCCGACCCTTTCTCCTCGTAGGGGAAAAAGAGGAATCTAGAGGACCTTCTCTCATTTCGAGGAGTCAGTTGGAAGCTAGGAGTCCTATCAATAGGAAAAGACTGGAAACCCGTGAAAATAGCCTCTTGAGCCTAAATTGTTCACCAATTTCTGACCGTCCGGATACCAGAAAACTTGAGGTACAAGTGTCTGGTGGTCCTTCTATCTCTCAACCGACTACAAACCCCAAAAGGGATCCGATCGTTGAGGGGACCCTGAGTGACGTCATCCAGGCCGAAGTCACCGGCGATGACGTCATTAACCTCGGGTTTGGTCCTATCCTCGATCTTCTCGGTAAGAGTGCGTTCAGAACGCGGAGGTAAGAGGCACGCTTGAGGGTCGACGTCGCTATCGATGGCTATCGCGGGAAAACAAGTACAAAGAAATGAATGGGGGCGTTCAGAGCAAGGGGGTCGCGGTAGCGCTAGGAGGGACGCTGGAGGGTCGATGCTTTTGGTTTTCAAAAAACTTTCATCGCGGGAGGTCGATGTCGCGATGTCATCGCTGCTCCCTGGACTGTGATTGGTTGTTTCAAGGCCGCATCTCCACTCTCTCATCCCAGTCGCCACAGTTTTGTTTAATTTATTGAATATGAATATGAAAGTAAATGATGGAAGGTTTCCGTTGAATGAATTATTGTTTTTGAATGTTTTATTTACTCGCGTTGCGTACAAAAGAAACAAAATTGTTACAGAAAAAAAAGAAGAATTAAAATCTAAAATTTAAATTTTTATTCAATACTTCAATATTTAATATTCAAAATCAAATATTAATAATATTCAAATATTCAAATTCGAAATTTATCATTACCTATGTAATGTAATATTAGTTTAGTATTTAATTAATTCGTGCTAAATAAGATACTTCCTATTTATTTATTTTATTTTTTTTTTTGGGAGAGAGAGTACCGGCTAAATGGCATGAGTCAATGGCGGCCTATCCTTGTTCCGTTACCCTCTAGATTTCAATTTTGTCTTGGTAGATTATGTTGCGATTCAAGTATCGAATTTTACCATTATACATAATATAATATTAGTCTAGTATTTAATTAATTTGTGTTTGGTAAGATACTTCCTATTTATTATTAACTTATAACTTATTTTTATACGTATTTATATATATAGTAATTGTATCATATTTATTTTACCATGTACATAGCGTTATCGACATGTTGTTCATTAATTTAGAGTCCTTTACGTTTGATAAATGTTGTTTTAATTTATTTGCTATTGTTTTCATAAGGATTTATTTGTTCAGCAATGGATAAATGAAGTAAAACAAATGAGGAATTTCACCGAATTCAGTTTGCATTTTTCCTGAATAGCTAATGGTGTAGGATAGATGAAAATTGGGCTGATATCGGAAAATAAGTCCCCTGTTATTTTTGGGAGACAATCAAAATTTTAAATTTCAAAACTAACCGGGAAAACGGATGTGAAGCGGGAACGCTCGCTGATTGGGCTGTTTGGATCGCCGTCTCCTCCCAGTGTTGCCCATTGGGACGACGAAATCGTGTTTTCTAAGAGAAAAGTTATCAAACAAAAACAGAGGAAACCTAATTTTCCCCATCTTGCTTTTTCTATTTTTTCTCTTCAGTTTTTCGATTTCGAACTTTACTGTTTCGTGAAATTTTGCATCTGGGGTCTATGGATTTCTCGATCTCAGCGCTTCAAGCGGCCATAAATGAACTATTCCAGGATGACGTCATTTTCCCGGTTTTTTTTTAAACATTCGTATTTTCTGCACTGTTTTGTTTATTTGTAAATTAGGAAGTTCGGGCTGAAAGTTTGCCTTAAGAGGTTTTTCGAGGTGCTGAATCCGATTTTGGGGTCAAAAATAGGAAATTCCGACATGGTGAAATTCCTCATTGTTCGTTACAAGCTTTAGAAAAGGTGCGTTCTGCATGAAAGATTTATTAACTCTGGGTTACTGAAATAATCTGTAAGCAGTACTTTTGAATATATAATTTATGCTACCAAGTTCCGTCTCTTTTTCAAAGTCTTCTTTGTTTGAATTTAATTTGTAAATAAGCTAGGCACTTCCCGGCATCCTCTTCCGCTGTGGCATCAAATGGTGTAATTCCCCGTATTTCGAGTGTATTCCCTTGTGGGGTGGTTCTGGAATCATCTGCTGTTTAAATTTCCGATAATAATCAATTTGGCTGCCGTTCGATCGAGGATGAGGTTATTCCTCCCTCTATCCTGACCTCTCCATCGACCTCTTTGTTCTGAACGGACTAGCCAGGAGGGAGGATGACTTGACATCCCCCCTCTACCTCGACCCTCCATCCAGCCTCCTAGCTTCCCTCTTACCTCCGCGTTCTGAACGCACCCTAAGGATCCTGAGGCTGGGAACCCCAATAGGGACTTCGTCCTACATGACCAGGTTGTGCCTCGTTGGCGACACACCATTATCAATGGCTCACCCAGGGAGGAGGTACAAGGACTTTCGTCCAAACATTCTCCACCCAGCAACCTACTCGAGCTGATTCCCCCTCCAATAAACCCCGAGGTGAAGGTAAACCTTCCCAAACAGATGCTGATCAAGGACAATGCCCAAACTGATTTGCAAGCCCTCATAGCCACTAGCCCGATTGCCTTAGGGGCAAATTTGCGTATGTTTGAGAATCTAACACAATAATTGTGTTAGAATTTCACAATTATTGTGAAATTTTATTGAATCAGAAAAAATATGCATCTCCGACATATTCAAGTCGGTCCCCAAGTCTTACTGTGGAACGTCCTAAAAAACCAGGTAAATGCTCTTTACTTACACGCATTACTAAACGATACATTTCTTCTTGTAAAATTCAAAAAAATGTCATCGTCAAAAATAAACATATATCAATCCAAAACGTCACCTTTGTGGCTGTTGTAGTGGGAGGCGAGGCGAGCTTTGATGGGAGTGGAGAACAAGCACTTGGTGCAGTTGAACCGCCGCTCGCCCGTGTGGATGTTCACGTGGGTTTTGAGGTTATCTAACCGGGTGAACCGGGCCGAACACAAACTGCACTCGTAGGGCCGGAGGAAGCCGTGGACTCGCCTTTTGTGTCGTTGGAGTTCCAAGCGGGAGGCGCCTTCGTAGCTGCATTCCTGCGAAAACATCAACGTTTCGAGGGAATTTTCGAAAAATACGCGGGTACCGTCGACTGGGGTGATACTGATATGGTGGGCTGATACTGATCAACAAGCCTTTTTTTATATCTGCAATGCTATTGCAGCGCTACACACAGTCCTAAATGGAAAGTTAGGTCGTGTTAAGTGTTCGTAACACATGTCTTCTCTGAGGGGATATCGTTCCCGCCCGATAGTCTAGGTTACCATGGTAGCTGATGAGAAAATAAAAAAACCTCAAAATCGGGCCCAGCTGACATTGTGATTGTAACTTCTGTTGTGCCGGTGTCGGGTGTTGTGTGGTGAAGTTCCAGCGAAAAGATTTTCTACTAGAGGTAAGCATGAAATATCTGCAATTAGTTTGTTTTTTCCTTGTTACTTCAGTAGGTGATCTGTTAAAAACAAAAAAAAATTATTTTCAGGGGGTGATAGTGATTACGGCCGTAATGCCCGAAACTATCAAAAAGTGATTGGTCCATCATTTTAGTAACAAGTGCTTTAAAATAAGTTGTTTATTGTCAGTTACCAATCATGTGCCACGAATGGTCTCATTATAATAATAAATAGTGAAGAGGACATTACGAGTCTTGAATTTTGGATTTATTCTGATTTTTATAAGTAAAGAGTTGTTTTTCATTAGTTTTTCAATAAAAATTGTTCTGAAATGAGTTGTTAGTGGTTTTTTTTTACCTCAGAGTACTGAAAAACGATTTTTTTTCTTCAACAGTGATCAGTGCCACCCCGTAGACACTCCGAAAGCGTTTTGTTCGATTTTAAATTAGTGATCACTATCACCCCCTATGTGGGGGGTGATACTGATCAATTTAATTTTTTTTTAAATGAGCTTAATTCAATGAAATTTCAAAGTTTGATATAGGATACTGTTCATAAGATGTGGGAGAATATAAACTATTTTTTTCAGATTTTTTTGAATTATTACACTGGTAGTTTTCAAGGAAAAACTGTAGAAATTGATCGCTATCACCCCAGTCTACGGTACTTGGAACAAGAGGGAGGCTCTGATAGGATGGAGCAGGACGTGAGCCATTATCTAGCTGTAAAGCGCTAAAAAAAAATGAAAAAAAATTATGAATATCACACTTCAACAAGAAGAATGGAAAGAAAAGCCACTAATGTGAAATAAAAACGTATTAGAGAGTTCCTAGTAGGGTCGATCCAGCGCGCCGGATTGCCTCCTAGTGACGTATTCGACCGTAACAGTACGGCGCGACGTATCGGATACAGCGCGTTCTTATCACAATTCGGCGCCGGATTGAGAGTGTGTGTGTAATACGTCACGCCGTATCAAAAACCACTAGGAACTCTCTTTTGACATTTTATGTCTTTACTTTGGCACATAAACAAAAAATCGTCACGAAAATTTGCTCACAAAAATTTTTCCAATTATTGTGAAAAAATTGGACGTACGCGGCATTTGAATTCGGCGTTCGGCGAGTGGTCCTTCATGTGTTTTTCCAGTTTGACCGGGTTCATGCAGGAAAACTCGCACTCGGTGCAGGCGTACGCGTTATCCCAGTGCTTTTTGCTCCCTTCGATGTTCTCCGGATCCTCCCCGACGGCCTTCTTTTTCCGCACGTGTTGACCGATGTGGTTCACAACCTGTAAAAAGATGTCCAATTTCGGTTTATTATTCCCAAGAATGAACCTTTGGAGAAGAATGAACTTTATCGTGAGATTAGAGAGTTTTTGGCAACCACTAACGGGGCCCGTGGAACCTCATCACAAAGCACGGAGTTCGCAGGTGACGATGGATTTGCCTCCCGACATCAGCGGGCGACGATGACCAAAAATGCTATTTAATTTTGAATACTCCGGCAGTACCTTGAGACAGCTATGGAGTTCCTAAGATATTTTCGGTGACACTAGTGACACCACGGTCCACTCAGGGTTAAGAAACACGACACATTTCGTTCTAAATTAAATCGTAGAATGAACTTGATTGGCCACGTTTCCATAGTAACTCAAACTATTATGGGTCATTTTCCTAGAAAGGTTTTTTTTTTTTTTTTCCTACGCCGATTGTCTAGGCTTTTGAGCCATAAGACTTCTTGCAGCCCAATACAATTTCGCTGTTTTTGACCAGGTGGTGTCGTCAGGATGAAATTCTTGTCGGGTATCCTCGAGTCGAGGACAGTCAGATAAGGTACAATCGGTATTCAGAAAAAAAAAAATTCTGTCACGACCTCCCCTTGCTTGTTTTCCCCTAATTTTCTTCCATGTTTGCCTTCTCTGCCTCTGAATTCGAAACTGCTTCATCTAATCTGCAACACGCTGTAAATCACCTGAAGGATTGGTGCTCCAAGTGGGGACTCAAAATTAACGCGGCCAAGTCTAGTGACGTAACTTTCACATTGTAACGGTTTTTTAAGGGTTATAGGGAAAAACCGTTGAAATACTTCCCAGCCAGGAAAGAGAAACCGCAGACTACCACTGGTCTCCAACCTCCCCATACAACCAGCCACTAAATCCTTTTCCTGGAAAGGCACTTTCTCTTTCCTGTTGGTTTTCTTTATTTATTTATTTTTTTTCTCTACCTTAACAAGGTACCTTGATAAAAAGAAACTTATCTTAACAAATCAGACCTTATAACTTAATTATCCTAGCTTCTTGGAAGGTTATATCGGCATCTGACAGGAACTTCAGGGAAGATGTTGTCTGGAACTTCTTGTAGTAATCTGGACTGGAACTTCAGCTATGAACCCAGTGGGAAGCAGGAACTTCTGATAGGACTTTGAATTTCACCCTTGAGTGGAGATGTTAGAGGGAACTTCTTGTAGTGATCTGGACTGGAGCTATGACTCAGAGAAAAAAATTAAAGAAGCAGGAACTTCTGGTAGAAATCTTGATTCACCCTTCTGTGGGGACTTCAGCAGGAACTTCGAAGAATAGTCTGGACTGGAACTTCAGCTATTAACTCAGTGAAAAAGAACAGTAATCTGGACTGGAGTTTCAGCTATAATCTCAGTAGTAAACAGGAAGCAGGAACTTCTGGTATGCATGTTGAATAGAACTTCAGTATAGCCTCTATGGTGTTAATTTCCCCTTTTAGTGATTGTAATTTCCAGAATAAATTTATAATAGTCAGTTCTTTTTATGATGTTCTTTCTAAATTGGTGGAGATTGATAAGAGGTTCTTCCTCTTTATTTCAATCTGTTCAAAAAATTGTGGATTTCACAATGGAATAAGTTATAATCCTTTGTGAATCCTTAGGGGTTGAAGCTTGCACTAGACAGTCAAGTCCAGTCAGTATCATTAACCATGAGAAGCTTGATTAATTAGGGTCAATTCTGATGACCGAGTAAATTACCGTCGTGTGAGACGCTCAGGAGAGTCCTTTGGTCTTCATCCTGCGCTGCCCTCTAGCGAGACTCTTGTGTCTTATCGTCCGTTCGCCGGTCCGCCGCTAGGGCGCTTCCGCATCTCTTTCCCCGCCGTAATAGGGATTCTCACGCCTCTTCACAGGTGGCGACTCTTTCAATGTTCCGGTTATTCTCCTTTGGTGACGGATTCCCGATATCCCTAATGACAGGTGCTGTCGTTCATTTCTTTGTTATATTTGTAGCCGCCCCCAGATAGCCTAGATCTATCCCGAGTAGGGATCTCCATGTCATGCACCCTGGGAGAAGAGTGGTGAGGACCTTGGGTTCTCCCTAGATACTTCTTCAATTGTCAGTCGGGCTCAGGACGAGCTAGTGAACTGAGCGCAAGGGGAGTTTGACGGTCTAGAGCTATGTAATCGATTTATAATCCGTTTTGAACCAAGTTATTGTAGAATACAGTTGTTCCTTTATACGCGAGTGATTTATGATCCTGACAACCAACTGGAAGAAGAGGAAATACCGGAGAATGGAATAAGAGGTATCCCATCTCCATCATATTTATTTGTTTTCATTAGTAATTTTGTGGCAGTGGACGTCTTTTCTTTTCTTCAGAAGCATCCCATTTATTTTCAGGTATGTTTTGCATATTCTTGGTGGTGTTGGTGTTTGATTATTAGGAATTGATAACTTTGGCAAAATTTGTAGGTCTCATGCTGTCAATCAGTACCTACTTAATTAACTTAGAAATGGTGAACAGGCGTGCCATCGCCACAACGTACAGACGAAAATATGTCCACACGCCAATCAGATTCTCTACAGAAGTGATAACCAAGACAGCATCATACAAGTACTTGGGAGTCATACTTGACCAACGACTGACCTTCAGCAACCACATATCTGAACCGATCCAGCGACTGAGGAGCCATGTGAGGATGTGGAGTACTGTCCTTCACAGCCCATACTTCGCGATTGAGAATCGTATGTTGCTGTATAAGACCATGATCAGGCCTATATGGGCATACGCTTTGCCAATATGGGGAACTTGCTCTGCCTCTCAATTCCGCCGTCTCGAACAACAACAAAACCTGACCCTCCAAAGGAACAATGTACTCACCCCTCCTCTCGTCAGGAACTCCACTATATACCATGATTTCGAGCTGGAGACCCCGAGTGAGTTCAGGATCAGAATCATGGAATCATTCACGAACAACACAAGGAGCAACACGAACCCACTTGTCCTCCAAGGTATCGAACCATTCGAAGTCGCTAGACTGAAACTTACTCGACATCTGTCCTCTTTTTTACCAGAAATGTTCCAATGATTTATTACCTACTGATATTATTTTTATTTTTTAATTTAGACTTTTCTAGCAGTTTATTCCATTATTGAACTTCTAATTTTTGAAGCAATATATACATATATATCTATTGTCTCTAACGTCACATTAAGGTATATTACTTTGTAATGGTCTTATTCAATAAAAAATAAATAAAAAAAAAAAAAATTCAGAAACTTAAAGTTTGACTCAAGTTCTGCCAAAAATCAGGGATTGACCTCTCACCACACTGATTGAATTTCGACGAAAGAACACACAGTGGGACGCTTAATTAATTAATTAAAAATTAAAGAAGAAAACCTATCGAAAGAAACCTATTGGCGTGGTTTCCGCGTAAAGGAGAATACTCGGAACCCCATCTCCATGAGGAGCGAGAACTGGAAGTTATTCCAAAAATTGAACCAGGGCGGGACGCAGGTGTAGAAAAGGGTTAAACCAACGTGGAACACGGTTTTTCTGATAGCAACCTAGAAACCTCCGAAAGTAACCAAGTAATCTCAATGGGGGTGCGCCTTGAATTTTTTTAGATTTTTAATCGAAAGTAGACTACATCCTGAGAATTTTGGCACCAACCGCAATCTTCTAGCATGAGTAGATCTGTTTCTATGATTTTTCAAAGTTTTGACCGTTTATGACGTCACGTGCCCCTCTCGCCTGGGTGGAACCCCCACTGTGACGTCATAAACGGTCAAAACTTTAAAAATTCATAGTTAAAGATTTACATACGCTAGAAGGTCGCGGTTGGTACCAAAACTCTCAGGATAAGGTCTACTTTAGATTAAAAATAACAATAAACAGTTTTTCATACCCAGGCGCACACCCTATTTATCGGTTTTTCGAGCCAAAACTTGGTACCAGGCGATTTTTACTGAATACAGTTTTGAGGTCGAAAAATGTAAAGTTTTTAAATTGCAACGGAAAATTCAAATTAAATCGTTAACAACTTGAAAAAAGTCTTTCATCTGTCCACAACTTCTTTTATCTGCCACCATCACCGGCAGATGAAAGACACAAGTTCCTGGGTGGCACTTAGGTTTTTCAGCTTTTCCCGTGTTCTGGTACTGTTCTGCTGAAGTGTAACTATATCGCTGGAACTGAAACAAGAACTAGAGACGAAAAAGAAAAAATAATTTCGATTTCTTGCCGTTTTACGGAGGGCAGATGAAAGACAGATGAAAGACGAAAGGCAGATGAAAGACGGTGACTGTGACACCACGTTTTTGCAACTGAAACCACCTGTGCACGCCTCCACATAGAAGAAATACGATTCCCGCCGCTTTGATAACCTAACGACCAACCTCGCCTCTTACAGTGGTAGTAAAACCGCGGGAAACGATAAAAAGCTGCCAAAATACGAAAACACAAAAAAGGCAGATTAAAGACAGAAACCTCCGGACAAGCATATTTTATCCTCCTGCTCGCTTTATTTGCTTCTGAAAAAATCTGCAAACCCATTTTTTTCATGTCCACGTATATGCAATAAAGAATCACTACAAATTTAGGCCGCTGCTTTCATAGGTGATTCACAGTGTTCAAGCAAAGTTGACTACCTAGGGGTCCGGACATGGCAGATTACTGGACATTTAGCAGTTTCAACTTTAATTTCTATATTTTAGCGTGTGAAACAGTATTTTTCCAGGGGATTTGGAGAATCTGATTAATTAATGAGAATAATTTAATCGTTGCTGTGTTTTACCCCTAGAGAACTATACGTTTCGTTTGAATACCTATTCCTTGTTGGAGATCAACGTAGGACTAGGGATGATGAATGAAAGACACAAATTGAAGTAGGAAAGATAAATGGATATATTATCCTATAATCAATGAGGCTTTGTATCTATATGGAGGGGGGGAAAGAAGTATCAATAGAGTTTACCTGTTAGATCTTCGGATTTGAACCACGAGGGTAAGGGAAGTGATCTAGTATGAAAGTAATGTACTTACAGATCGGTGTCTGGAATTAGACTGGAGGGCTATCCCTGAGTAGTGATTCGATAGAGCGAAAGAATCGATCCATCGAATCACGAATCAGGTGACAGAGTAACGGGTACTCTGTCGACGTCGAATCGTCGAATTTGGAGATTCGACGGGAGTCAATGCGCATGCGCACCGGCAAATACGACGATTCGATTTACGGCGGGCTGAAGGCGTCGAATTACGAGATTCGACGTCGAATTACAAACCCTAGCGCTAGCGGCCGTTGTGCGAAGCAACTATCATAACATCAACAAACAGATCTTCTCGTCCTTTCATTTTGAGTTTTTCTTTCAACACCTTTTTTAATTTTTATTCCGTTTTTCCGTTCGTTTATTTCTTTTTTATTTTGTTCGAAGTGGGTTTTTTCTCGATTAAATGAGTGGAGCTGAGCCACCCAAGCGGCTAAGGAAAAACGCGACCATCTGATGGTCTGCTGGAGAAGTGGAAAAATGTTGCTTGCTGGCATTAAAGCGAGCTTAGCACATTTTCCTTTCTAGCATCGAACATGTTTCAGCCATGAGATATGTACCAAAATGCATTCAAAATTGTGTGACGGAAGTAGCAAGGGTTTTTCTTTGAGACAAGACCCCTCATCGGTAGGTACCTATTCAGAAGTCTGAAGCATGATCCTTTTTTAATTCTAGCCGTAGATTTTTTCGTTCGGGTACTAGGAACTTTGTTAAAGGATTTTATTAGGAACCTCTGGGGTATTCTCATATTTTAACTAAAAGGAAATTAATGAACATGCGGTTCTTTTGACACTGACTTGGTTATCGTCTGAAGCCGCAAGGAGCGCTACGCACAATTCGATTTTCGACGATTCGACGGGAGAAAATGTGGGAGCCTCATGAGACCCTCGAGTTTACGACGATTCGATATACGAAGATTCGACGATCGAATCAGACCATGAATACCCCTATTGATTGCCCGAAGTAGAACAAAGTTGATAAGAGTTTATGGAGAATTTTTTTTGAACGCCTAAATCATAAATGGGCATTCGGAATCTTCTCTGGACAACGATTGGCCCTTTCTGGGAAAATGACCCTTATAACAATACTGAAGTCTCCAATCCTGCATACAAGGTGTTTCACGAAAAGGTTACACCCCCCTTCATTTCCGCAAAATGCAACGTAAAAATTTCCGACCAACGCACTTCTTCATGATTTTTTGTGAGGATCTCAGGAAAAATACGTTTGCGCAAAAAAGTTGCGCGCAATTGACACTAACTTCAATTTTTTCAAATGGAACCCCCCTTTTTTATTATAGATTCGGATTCTACGTGAAATTTTATGAGAAATTCATACCCACATCGATTTGTTTTATTGCGCGCAACCTGGCTTTTAGAACGCTCCAAGTTGCGCAACTCCACAATGGGGAATTTGCCTCACATTTTTTTTTTTTTTTTTCGAATGAGGGTTTATTTTTATGGAATAAAACCATAGTGAGCTGCTCGAAAACGCATCCAAAAAATTTAGAGAATTTAAGGAAGATGGAAATTTTAAATGTGGTGGCAATGTGTAAGAGGCAGCCATGTTTGAAACGTGACGGATATTCTACCAATCTGACTTCAAAGGAGGTTCTGTGGCGCTTACCACAGAAGCGGCACATACGCGAACTTTTACCTTCCGAGTAGTGCGCACAAGAGTGCGCCACGATCTGGCAGGAAGAACCCTGACACAAAATTGACCAAAAGAAACAGTATTACTCACTTTTTTACAATACGAATCTATCTACTAGTTTATCAAGCATTATTATTCTTCATCTTCTCTTATTTAGTTTCAAGATTTGAATCACATTATTCGAGTAGCCATTTCACTGGATCGTTTTGTGTGGCGGTGCTAGAACTCTGTCTGTTGTCGTTGCTTTCGCATCGTTTTTTTTTTTTTTTCGTATGACGTCAACAATACTCCTCGATTTTCGCGGTGTTTTGTAACAGAGGCTTCACTTGTTTAGTCATTTTCTCCTACAGTAATTTTTTTCCGTTGGTTATTCCTAGTGTTAAACGTTATTCTAGGGCCCTATAATAGGATTTGCCTTGAAATTCCAGAATCTAAAATTGAGGCAAATTCCCCATTGCACAAAAATTAGATTTCGTAGAACCCTTAGTGTGGCACATGTTTTTTCATCATTTTTTAACGCTGAATCACAGTGTGTCATCCGTTTTGAGAAAAACCAAGATTTAAGAGGAAAAATTAACATTTCTTTCACGAAAACATCAGTTTTGAGGTCGAAATCATGTTTATTTTTTATTTTCTCACCTCCTTTTGAACCACGGGCTTGGAGCCGTCTACAGTGGAGTTAAAAATAAAAACTGACAGCATGATCATGCTTGAACTGAATGAAATTACCTAAAAACTCATAACGATTTAAAAAGAGCGATTTTTTCACTAAAAACAACCGAATTTTTGGCCGCTATTTTGAAAAATTCCAGTCAAATTGAAAAACGGATGCCACCATGTGATTTAGCGTAAAAAAAGATGAAAAAACATGTGCCACACTAAGGGTTCTCCAAAATCTAATTTTTGTGCAATTGTGGAGTTGCGCAACTTAGAGCGTTCAAAAAGCCAGGTTGCGCGCAATAAAACCAATCGATGTGGGTATGAATTTCTCATGAAATTGGACGTAGAATCTGAATCTGTAATAAAAAAGGGGGGTTCCATTTGAAAAAATGAAGTTAGTGTCAATTGCGCACGATTGCTTGCAACTTTTTTGCGCAAAAGTATTTTTCCTAAGATCCTCACAAAAAATCATGAAGAATTGCGTTGATCGGAATTTTTTACGCTGTATTTTGCGAAAATGAAGGGGGGTGTAACCTTTTCGTGAAACACCCTGTATACTGTGTAATAATTTGCAGCGGTTTTTTCAAAATGTAGGCGGCCAAAGTTGCCTATAGTTTGAGAATTCTCATTACATCGAAGACTCAACTCATCATTTCGTGTTCCGTAACGAGTTTTTTCATACCTCGGACAAAAACGTGGACTTGAAGGAGCACAAAGTGCATTTGTGTTCTTCCCGGGGTCGAGTGGTTTCGAAAGCGTCGGAATCGTCGGGGTGCCCGTCGGTGAGCGGCTCCAAGTTGTCGGGGCAGAGCGCGTCGTGGAGCTCGCCGTCGACGTCCTCCCCGAGCAGAACTGAAAACGAAAGTCGAGCGAAATTCTCATAATTATACAAGTCGTTGAGGCGTCGTTGTTTGGCGGTGGACTTTGGACCGACCTCTGCAGGGTTGTGGGTTCAAGGTTCATCGCCGGCAGGGTGAGTTTTTCAGCGGCCGGGGCTCCAAATCCAACCTGAACTGGTTGTTTACTTTACTTTTACTTTACTCACCGTGAGCGCACCTCCAGCAGTCCCAAGGGGCTTCTTGGCTGTGACTCTGAACGTGTTTTACGATCCTCAGAAGTTCGGTCGAGTTGAAATCGCACAGACAACAACCGTGGAGCCGCTCGACGCCGTGAATTTCAAACCCTGCAAATCGTAAAATTCATTAATTAATGATTACATTAATGAAAATTAAATATAGCATTTTCAAGCCAAATGAAACCTTTTCTAAACCAAATGAAACTCTTTCCAAGTCAAATGAAACTTTTTCCAAACATAGTGTATTTCCGTCAAGTAAACAATCGTAGATTGTTAGAAACACATCTAACATTTTGCCGAAAATGAGGTTAGAACGGTTTCTTATGTGAATTTTCGCGCCTGAGTGATTGGTGGACTTAGTTTCTTGATTGCTCCACTTGAAACGCTGTAATTTCTGATTTAGTTTACATAGCACAACTAAAATCATCTGACATCTTGGCACATCTACAATCTTCAACATGGTGGAGGGCTACAGCTCAGATGGTGAGCTGGGTTTTGTTTGACTTTTTTTTTTTGATTTTTATTTGTTGATTAAGTCAATTGTAAATACAATATACCTTATTGAAAAATAATATCACACTTACATTGTCTTTGATAATTTAGCGCTCTGCAGGCGTAAACTTAATGAAATAACAAATATGAATGAAATTATAGTTGCACACTTTTATTTTTTAAATTTTATTTAGTGGGGGGTACTGTATCCTGTCGTCCTCAAGTTACTGTGTGTCGTTGAGGTATCCCAGTGCCAACATGCGATCCATAATGTGCTTGGGTCTTCGAAGTCGGCGATTTGTAGGGGGTAGAAACCCTTCTGCAGCCAAGGGGTTGAAATGGTCGGAGTTTCGTTCGTAGAACCGTGACATGAAATTGAGAAGCACTTCATGGGGAATAAACATCAACTTCACGTTAATCAGGATAACCTAAAACCTCAATGTGAGTTTTGCTAGAATAAAAGTGCGGATGACTTTTACTTCAATCGGCTCAAAAACCTTCATTTTAGCGTTTCTATGTATTGTAAAACATTAGTGGTGAAAGAAAGGAGTGTCGAAAAATAAATAAAAACAAACCAACGATGAAAACGACGTACCTATTGTGTTGTGCTGCTGTAATGGCCGACAGTTAAATGGAGACAGATTTATAATTCAATATGGTTGGTCAATTGGACAAGAGGTTCTTAAGAGCTAAAATAATAAGGCGATTAGGTTGAGACACAGTCTGATTTATTATGGGCCATCCGGCCCTATTTATACCCCCTAGCTGGCTGGAGAAGGGGTACCTACTCCAGGCCAGTTGGGGGCGGTAGTGGGGACGCCCTGAGGCGTCCACCACACTTCCCCCCCCAGATACAAAATAATAAATGTAAAATGAAAAAAATATCTTGCTGTGGGGGGACAGTGGTTTAGGGCCGGAAGGCGCAGGCTGGAGGTCTGGCTGCTGATGTTGGCGGGTCCGGGATGGTGGCGGTGATGCAGCGTAAGCAGCGACGGTACGGCGGGACCAGCGGATCGTGGCGGTAGGACCAGTGGCGGTACGGCGGCGGCACGGGGTGGGCTGGCGGATCACCAGCAGCGCGAGTTTTTTTTTTTTTTTTTTTTTTTTTTTTTTTTTTTTTTTAATTTTAAGGAAGGGGTTGGAGAAGAATGGTGGAGGAGATATTTTTTTCCAACCATTTGGTCATTGTATTTTTTTGTATCTTCTAGACATCTTTTTTCTCCTTATGTTATATATATATATATTTTTTTTTTTTCTTTTTCTTTGTTTTTTATCTATTTATTTATTTTTTTTTTTTTTTTATATATTTTTTTTTATTTTTTTATTTTTTTTTTTTATATATAATGTTAATATGTAATTTTCAGCAGCGGGCTCGGCGTCGGGAGGCCGGGCTGAGTGGGCGGCGACGGCTGGGCGAGCGGCGGCGGCGAGGAATTATAACCGAAGACTTGGGGCGTGATGTCGGAGGCGGCGGTTTTGGGGATGGCGACTTCTGTGACGCGGCCCTCAAATCCGTGATGGGGGTTGGTGTTTGCGTTGTGATTGAAGCGGTCCGAGGCAGGTGCCACCCATGTATACAATAGTCCGTACAGTTCCCTTTGTAGGGCGGAATCGAGAACGAGAGTGATGGTAGAGGCGGCCTCGGCGGATCCATCGCCGCGGTAATGGATATGATTTGTTGTGGGGGCAGCGGGAGCGGTTTGGTAGCCGACTCTTTTGATTGTGCCGTAGCTTCCGGTTTTCGGACGGTGGGTAGGACGGCCATTGCGGTGGTGCTTGAGAGGCGGGGAGGCGGCGGTGGAGGCAGTGGTGACGGCGTTAGCCTTAAATCGTTTTGCAATGTTTGGCTGCTCATCTCGGTGTGAAGACGTTGCCGAGGAGAGATGACCAAGTGAGTGCGAAGAGGGGGAAGAAACAGTAGAAGGGGATCTGGCGATTTGAGCGTGTGTTGTTGCAGGTTTACATCTGTCCACGGAGATTTGTTTGTTTGCCCCCGAGTCGTCTTGGTAAACAAGCGTCTTCCCGTCGTTGGACAGTATCGAAAAAGGACCGATGTAAGGGGGTGCAAGCTTTGTTCTGGGCGTGTCCACTCTGACGTAGACGTGAGTAGCGTTCCGCATTGAGGCCGGATAATAAGAGCGTGCGAAGTTCCGATAGGAATCATGAGATAGCGCTGGCATGTCGGTTGGCGTTAGTGGAGTGAAAATATCGCCGGGAAGGCGAGGGTTTAAATGAAACAAACGCTGAGCGGGAGAAAGGCCATCTTTTGAGGGCCGATTGCGTAGACCGAGCATGATGGAGGGAAGGTCCTGAGCCCAAGATGATGGGGATGAAGTGGACATTATGGCTTCCTGAAGAACTCTATGCCAACGTTCGATGAGTCCATCAGCCTGTGGGTGATAGGCGTTCGTAGGCTTGTGGGTGATTCCATGTTGGCGGCAGAAATTTGCGAATTCATGTGACATGAATTGTGTTCCTCGATCGGTTGTGATATTGCGAGGGGCTCCGAAACGAGAGATCCATGAGTTGAAAATGGCGCGGATGATGGTGGATGCCTGGATGTTACGGACGGGGACGCATTCGGTCCATCCTGTGCCTCTGTCAATCATTGTTAAGCAGAATTTAAAATTGTCGCTTTTGGGAAGGGGCCCGAGGATGTCTGCGTGGATGTGAAGTAACGGTTCGGCGTCGTTAAAGCGGCCGAGTGGGGCGCGAATATGTCGCGTCACTTTTGCGCGATTACAGGAAGGGCAGGCGCGTGTCATGGTTTTTACGGAAGTCAACATGTTCGGCCAGAAGAATCGTCCGCGTAGGAGTGCCGTGGTTGCTTTGATGCCCGGGTGTGACAATCCGTGAATCATGTTGAAAATGTCAGGGCGAAGTGTAGAAGGTATGTAAGGTCGTGGCGACGAATCTGACATGTCGCAGAGGAGAGTAATTCCGTCCCGAGTGACCGGCGTGAGATTCATGTTCTCTATGTGTGGGTCATTAAGTTGGGCATCACGGATAGCCGTGGGAGGTACGATGGAGACGGCCGCTGTGTGGTTGATTCGCGAGAAGAGGTCCGCTGAGAGGTTAGAGGCTCCAGGACGATATATTATGTCGGAAGTAAACTCAGAGATGAAGCGCAGATGACGAAGTCGGATGGGCGGCATGGTGTCTGTAAGCGAGGTCAACGCCGTAGTGAGGGGTTTGTGATCCGTGGAGATCGTAAGTGGGCGACCCTCGATGGTTTGGCGGAAATGGATGATCGCTAAGTATATTGCGAGAAGTTCTTTGTCGAACGTTGAATAGTTCCGCTGTGCGGGAGAGAGAGCTTTGCTGAAGAATCCGAGAGGGAACAGTGTTCCGTTGTGTTGGTAATGTAGGGCAGCTCCAACGGCAAAATTAGATGCATCGGTATGGAGGATGAGTTGAGCGGACGGATGAGGATGAGCTAGCTGGACGGATGATTCGAGGAGTTGCTTAGCTTTTTCGAAATGATGGAGAGCGTCCGGAGGCCATGAAATTGGGCGCTTGTCGTTTTTTCTCGGGTTTGATGGCAGTAGCTTCGTGAGGTGCATTAACGAGTGCGCGGCGTGAGGTATAGCCCTGCGGTAGAAATTGATGAGCCCGAGGAACGTACGGAGATCGTTTACTGACTGAGGAAGAGGAAAGTTCCGGATGAGCGCAGTTTTCGATGGTAGAGGTTTGATGCCATCTTTGTCCACCAAGTGTCCTAGGAACTTGACTTGGCTCCGGGCGAGTTGACACTTGGCCTTGTTGATTGAAAGCCCGAAGGAAGCAAGGACATGAAGTAAGCGAGATACGTGGTGGAAGTGCGTTTCGGCATCCGGTGATCCAATCAAAATGTCGTCTAAGTAGACGTATGCGAACGGGAGATCTCGGAGTATAAAATCCATGTAGCGTTGCCATGTCTGCGGGGCGTTCCGTAGGCCGTAGTTCATTCTTGTGAACTCGTAGAGTCCAAACGGTGTCAGGATAGCAGTTTTTTTAATGTCTTCGGGCGCTATGCGGCAGTGAAAGAAGGCTCTCGATAAGTCGAATGTTGAGAAAATGGTGGAACCATGCAGTGCGAGTGTGAAATCATGGAGGTGGCCGATCGGGTAGTGATCCGGAGTTGTAGCTCGGTTGAGGTCCCTGTAGTCTCCGACGGGTCGAATATCCCCATTTTGTTTGAGAACTACGTGGAGTGGACTTGACCAAGGTGAATTGGAAGGGCGGACGATGCCGGAGCGCAGCATTTCGTTGAAATGGGCCTTTGTTTGGTTGTAGAGGTGCGGAGCCAATCTACGTTGTTTTGCATGGCAGGGAGGACCGGTGGTCACGATGTGATGATAGACGGGCGCCGATTTTGGATGCGATGAGGGTTCATAGGCGTCTAGTAGACGTTGGAAGCGAGGTGGAGCGCAGGCAGCGGAGCAGTAGGACTCCTGTGGTGAAGCGATGAGACAGTGGCCGGGAAGAAACGACTGGGAGGCTGAATCAATGAGCCGGAGGTTTTGAAGGTCTACAAGGAGGCCATAGTGGCTGAGGAAATCGGCTCCCAAGATGGCTGTGCTGACGTTGGCGACTGTGAAGGTCCATTCGTACGGAGGTAACTTGGGAAGATGGACGGTCGCAGTTTGAGAGCCGTAGGTCGTAATCTTGGAGCCATTGGCGGCCAGTAGCGTGGAAAATGGAGTCTCTCGGCGGCGGTTCAGATGGTTGTTGGGTAGAATGGAGAGATCGCTTCCCGTGTCGACTAAGAAGTCGTAATTTGAGCGTTTGCATTTGATGAACAGGCGTTGGTGGTTGGGTCGGTTATGCACAGTCGTTACCACCTTGGCGACCGTGCGTTTGCGTTTCCCGTTGGCATGTGTTGTCTCCAGGAGCATGGTGATTGGCAGTATATCGCGGTAGGACCCCATCTTTGATGGTAGTAGCAGTATGGTGAGCGCCGGTCTGGGGGGTACTGTTGTTCTCGCTGTTGCGGCATGATGCGACGGCGTGCGAAGTTTCGTGGTCGCGAGGAGGGCATCTGTGATGAACGTTGTCGCGAGGGAGGCATCTGTGAAGGTTTTTTGAAGGTGCGTGTTCTGTTAGCAGCGCTGGCTATGTGTGTAGCGTCGTCGGCTGAGTCTCCATTGTCGTCGGAGGAGTAGGTAGAAGTGGACTGCAGTGCAGTGGCGGCCGTAGAGGACGAGTTGTCCCGAAGGGGCAGTAGGCGGTCGGCGATGGCGGCCAGTTTGTCGATGTCCGTTTCGGTCGAGACGGCGACATTTAAGCGGATGTCAGGAGGAAGTGCCCGGAGGAATATGGAGCGAAGTATGGAGGCCGGTGTGTCAGTAGGTAGCTTTCTGCGAAGCAGGCGTGCGTGTGCGGCAGCCGTAGATCCGTCCAGCGAGTTGTTCTGAAGGATTGAAGAGAGGTCCGATCCGTCACGAGGTCCGTGAGCTTGTAGGAGTCGGTCGCAGAGAGAAGTGAAGGCGGTAGGTGAATTTGCGTCGATGTCCGCCACTAGTTCTGCTGTTTTGACGTCCAAGGCGAGGAAGGCTCTCCGAAATTGCTCGGGTTCTGTTTTGAGGTCCTCGTTGGCGCACGCGAGTCGAACCTGGGCAATCCATACTGATGGAAGCGAAGGGTCATATTGCGGAAGCTTGGTAGGTGCAGCCATGATGATTGTTTGCGGAGTTGGGGCCGGTGGCGGCCGCGGGTTCTGTCGGGAGCGGGTCGTAATGATGGCGCCTCTACCCCTCTATTAATTTTTTAAAAAATGTTCGAGGAGGTAGGGTAATCTACGAAGTTCGACAGACGAGGCTCGATGTTGGCCGTGAAAAATGGCGTAATGATGGCACCTCTATTCCTCTAATAAATTTTAGAAAAAATTTTTCGAGGAAAATAGAGTGTTCTTCGAAGGTCGGTAGCCGAGACTTGAAGTTGGCCGTGCAAGATGGCGGAATGATGGCGCCTCTATTCCTCTAATAATCTTTTTTTTAAAAAAATTTTCGAGGAATGAGAGATTGATCTTCGATGCAGTGATAGCGGGAGAAAGGCAGCCGATGGTCGATCCTTCGATGGAGGAGAATGGCGGCTGATGGTCGATCCTTCGATGGCGGAGAAATGGCAGCTGAAGGTCGAGGTGAGCCGAAGTGGAGACCAGAAGAGAAGAGAAGTGATCCCGAAGCTGATGGGCAGTGGTCTGCAATTAATCAACGGCGAATTTCTCGTTAAATAGCTGAGATTCGTAGAAGGGGGCCGAGAGTTTCCCGGAAGAGAGGGGATTCCCTGTCGAGCGTAGACGGGCGCGGCAGGGGCTGACGTAACGTGAACAGCTGTGAGGCGCCAGGTAGAAGGAGAGCGGGCCTCGTGGGGGGTCGCCGCGAGGAGGGGGGTCCCGTTCACTCTCGTCCGGCGGTCAATCAATGAATGAGTGACAGATCGATTCTGAGAGCCCCAAATGCAAGTTCCAAGAGCGGCGTCCTCAAGCAAATGGAGCTGAATGGCGGGTTAGAATGGTCGCAGTGCGACGTGTCCGGAGCGTCGTAAACACGGGATCTCGACGGACGATGATGGCTGCACAAGATGGGTGTATTAAAAATGTCGCTGTGCGACTGATGGCCGGTTCCGGAGCGTCTCTGTGAGGTATCTCGACGGAAGGCGAATGGAGGGCACGGAAAATGTCGTCGTGCTACTGATGGCCGGTTCCGGAGCGTCTCTGTGAGGTATCTCGACGGAAGGCGAATGGAGGGCACGGAAAATGTCGTCGTGCTGATGGTGGCCGGTCCGGAGCGTCGCAGGTGCGGTATCTCGACGGAGGCGAATGGCGTGCAAAGATGGCAGCGAACTTCGGCGAAGTATGATGGCTGCAAACGTCGGTGTTACCAGTGTGTTGTGCTGCTGTAATGGCCGACAGTTAAATGGAGACAGATTTATAATTCAATATGGTTGGTCAATTGGACAAGAGGTTCTTAAGAGCTAAAATAATAAGGCGATTAGGTTGAGACACAGTCTGATTTATTATGGGCCATCCGGCCCTATTTATACCCCCTAGCTGGCTGGAGAAGGGGTACCTACTCCAGGCCAGTTGGGGGCGGTAGTGGGGACGCCCTGAGGCGTCCACCACACCTATTAACTTTCATGATCGACCCAAAAGTCAGTTATTCAAGAAAGAGTCTTTCCGTCCAAGAACCGGTTTTTCGAAGATGTGGTGAGTACTTACGACATATTAATTTTATCTTATTTCTTATCATTAAAAGATATTTTGCATGCCGAATACTTCCGACGATAATGTGAAAGTGAGTAGTGTTAACTACTATTTATTTCACTAGCAAGCAACTTTGTTCCGAATATTGGTTGATGTACTACGTAAATAATCATAACGATCGGTAGAATACCTGATGAATGTATTACCAAAAAGCACTCCTGCAAAACCAGCAAGTAGGTACCTACAGCACTTATGAAGCTCAAATTGCTCGTAATACTATAGATGCATTTTGTTAACTACTCTCTTACGTCACTCTTCATCATAGTTACCTATTTCACAACTCTTTTCGTCACACCTACTTCATTTTTTTTCAGGTGATTACCATGTTCAACTGAAGATACGTCTCCTACGTAGGGTGCTGCCCTGTTCCTAATGGTCGTTTCCTCCTACCTTCCCATTTTATTTTATCAATACAATATTATTCTGTAGGTATCAATCATTGTGTAACTGAGTAAAGGACCTGACTGATATCTAATTATTAAATGACTGTACCTATTACAAATCAATAATGTTTTGAGATATTCTGTATATTTTTTCCGAAAAATACACAAATGTACCTGTACTTATGTAGTTTTGTGACTTTACCTCTCTTGATTCCGTTCTTGAAATAACTATATTTAGTTCATTAAAACTTGAATAAAACGCTGGAATATTTTCCTATTTTAATGTTCAAATTGTTGAATGCTTTTTCCAACTAGGTATTCCTTAAATTTAATGCATATTTGTACAGACTAACTTCTACACTAAAATCGTCAGTGAATAATGTAACATAGTTGAGCAGCTACTACAATATATTTAATAAAATTCAACCTCAACCAAAATACTTCACCACATTGGTAACAATACGAGTATTTCTCGTTATTACCCACTAAGCTCAGCTTAAACGGTCATCAGCGACCGTTTAACTTTAGCTCTTATCAGGAACTAAAAGCGTAGTTTAGGAACTTGTACCCCAGCCTTAAACTGCATTCTCCGTTTAAACAGTAGTTTAATCGATGAGTGACGTTTAAACGGGTGTTGTACCCCCGGCCCTAAGGGCCCTAGGGACTTTTCCTTGTCACTTTCGGTTAAAGGGGGCCAAAATACATGAAATTCTTTTTTTTTTCAAGAAAATAGGAAATTGTGTGCAGTTAAGGGTTAAAAACGTCAAATGAAACGCCTCACCTTCTTCAACGGCGTCGTTATTCTCAAAAGCGTCGACATCAGATTGAGTTCGGCTCATTGTGCAGAATCACCTCGAAAACAAACATGAAAAGGTGACACATTCACAGTGACACAGACATCACTGTGTTCGATGAAACAGTGCGATGCAGCACCGCAATCATAAAACGGCGATTTTCCTACAATTCCAACTCGAAAAATTACAATAAACTCCTATACTCACGTCAATTTATTCAATAAATAAGTTATACCTATTATAAACATAAGATAAATAACAAAAACATACTTGGATCTGATCTTGTTCTTCTTTCAAGTTAAATGTCTCGGCGGCCGCCATGCCGGACAGCGGTGTTGTTGTTGGTGAGGTAGTGGTTGAAGACGTCGCGGGAGTCCAACATGTTGATCTTCGTTATTTTATACTGATTGATGTGATAGGGTTACAATCACTTTATAGATCCTCATGTTGTGATAAATTAGGCACCCTCAACCCAATGCAATCTGCGTGCAATCTAGTCGGTTATTCTGTCTTTGTTAACACGTTCAGTGCGTATGAACAAAACCAACCCACCCCACCAGGCGGATTGGTTTTTTTTTTTTTTCATAAATCTGACCGAAATGGTTCCAATATTAGTATTTTATAGGTAATTAATCTTAATAATCGAATTTGATTAAATTTTGCTCATCACGCACCATGTGCGTGATACGCCTGGTGAGTGATCACAGATTTTCTGAGGGTTTGTTCGGTCAGGCAGTCCTGGACGGTCCAGGACTAGAGCAGTCCAGGACTCGTGACGTCACAGAGTCGCCCTGGACTGTCCGAGATTCGGTGTTGTCCGAACGCACACGGGACAGCACTGGAAGCATGGATATTTCATACGTATAAAATATCCATGCCAGAGATGTGAAATTTATTGCGATTTTATTTTAAGATTTATTAATTTATAGACGTATTTATTAATACTTCTTATTGATTTTACTCCTTTTTGTATAGGAAGAATAAATGATTCTAAAATGAGGTTAGCTGCCTAATTAAAAGTTTCCTATTCCCCCAAATGGAAACTGCGACTGGAGCTTCGTAAAACTACTTTAAATTGAAGTTAAGTTACGAGCTGAAGTTATGGGTTACGAATTAACGAATTTTTACACAAGTAGTACAAAATTACTTACTGTGAATTGATGAGATGATTCCACTGCTACCAATTCTTCGAAGAGGTGTCTTAAACAGTAGTGTATGACAATCGACCCGATGTAAATTATGTCAGCTTTATTGGGATTTGGGTCCAACAACAAAATCCTCCTCTTTCACCAAATTTTCGAAAAATTTATTTTCTTCATCAGGGCTCAGAGGATGAGTTTAGGTTTGAACATCAAACCACAGTCGGGAACAAAGAGGTATAAACCAGGTGTCTTAAACCACCCTTTTTACCAAGTGAAGCTTTCTTTAGAGTAGGTACAGGTAGAGTCATACAAAAGGGAAGGCCATTTTCGACAAGACGCTTGTATTTAAAGAAAAATGAAAGTAAAACGCTTTCGACTTGACCGATGGGTATAATTTCAAATAGAGACAGAACAATGGTAACGAAATTACGAAAATAAATTGAACGTATATATACGAAATACGATTTTGGTAAAGAAGCATAAATCTGTATATATACAGATTTATGCTTCTTTACCAAAATCGTATTTCCTAAGCTACTCATACTCAATTTCAAAGTTCCGGGTCTTTAATTGTTTTATGAATAGAGGTTAATATAATTACTGTTACTTTACAATACTAGTTTTCAATTCCACTTTTCTTATTCCACATGTGCTAAGAAATATTTAGGTAGAAGCGGTCAGCAACATTCCAGAACGACGCAGTTTGGTGCCCACAGTAGGTAGGTAGGCCACAAAAATATCAGAACTCCGATGTTGGGCACTCAGCTTTCCATATGGACCTATATGTGGACAATATTATGAAATAATGAAGAACAGAATGAATATTTTTATAGTTTGATGTAAGTATGTATCGACAGTAGGAAAGATGACAAACCTGCTTGAGCAGAAAAATCGAGGGAGTGTTCGTACCAGCTACTCTACGAAGTGTTGATCATCAAATTCCAACACAACTAGTTGAATGTAGCTTTGGTTCTTCAGCCTCAATCTCCGATAAATCAATTCAATAATGAAAATGTCTTCGACATCATCGTCCGAAAAAATAAACCACACTCATCATGTCACTTTCGCAATCAGAAGAATCAGCCGACATCATAATTGGATTATCAAAAAACTTCTGAATTCTCGAATGATTGTTGTCATTTAAACCCGAGAGGTGAGGAGCGGGAGAAAAAGTGCAATGCGCATGCGCCGGACTCTTTACTCTCGCTGAAATCTGGAGTAAGTTCGGACGACCCTGGACTGCCTCTCCGAACGGCAAATCTCTCGTCCGGGACTACACTGGTCCTCTCCGAACGGCCAAAAGTGGGCGTGGTCAGCCCTGGACTGCCTCACCGAACAAACCCTGAGGAACAGCGCCGGCTTGGGTCTAATAGGAAAATCGTGTATTATAAGGTTCGTTTGGAAAATACCCATAGAAATAGAAACAAGAAATGTTGGTATCAGCATTTTTATTGGGTTGGTTCCATAAATATCTACTCCATCAGCAAAAATACACGTCATGGCTCATACCATAGGTATCTCTTACCTACCTTGTCGGAAGAAAATATGTATCAATGACTGCATTAGTATCAGTCCAATAATATATGTCAATCACATACAAGAAAATATCAATCACAATCGAATGTCAATAAAGGAAATATAAATCAAAAGAATGTATCAATACAGAGATCACGGAGCAGTTTTTCTATATCCTCGTCTGAATATTTCTTTTTCTCCTTAGCCAAGCGAGGGATTTTTCGTTCTGATTGTGCGTCATCAGACATCTAAAATACCAATACAAATAATACCGTGGGTAAAAAAATACTTGATAAAGAGAACTAATCATAAGCATCATACTGTACCAAAATGAGGGGCAAAATGGTAGGAAGAGAACAAAAATCAGGGATGGTGCTCTACATATTGGTGCCAAAAACAACGTTTATTTAGTCACTGCCCGTTTGTAATCATGCATTATGAAGTAATTATTAATGTATTATTGATCTTACCTTGAATGAGAGAAGAAATAGCCACACGAGAACTCCAGAACGCACAACAATCGAAAGCAAAACTCCGATTTGGAGCATCTGTGAAACACAGTATTTTCCGAGTGAAATACATCTCCAAACTGCAGACAGCGCATTCTATCGGTTGTTCATAGTACCTGCACAGGGCGGATAAAAAACAAAGACTTTTGCACCAGTCGTCGATTTCCAAGAAAAGTTTGAAATAGCAGCAAGTCATCACGCACCATGTGTGTGATACGCCTAGCTGACCCGACCGGATTCACGCACCGTATGCGTGATACGCACTGAACGTGTTAAGTGCCGGGATAGGTAGTCCTCCCCACACTTACCACTGAGCCCAGTGTTTGGCATTCCAACGGTAGTTAACTATCTGAATAAGGTTATAAATATTATCTGCAGTTGGCATAACTGAGTTGGGATACCGGAAGTGCATCCATGTTACCAAATCATGTGCCTTTGAATTTAACGTTTTGACCGCTTCTGAGAACATGATTTGGTCGATTACGCGTTTGTTAGCTAAGCTGTAGTAATTATCACGCCACAAAGGCGATCCGTTTCCTCGAGGAATATGTCTTTACTCTCCACGGACGTTGATGAATCGATATAAAACAATAATGCATTAATCGAAGCTACCAACAGGGTCTGATAACCCATTTGACTCGAGCTGACATAAAAGTGAAATTATCAAAGTCACGACGGTGTTTTGAGCCTTCCACTCGCAAAACTTCTCATTTTAGAAAACAGTAAAGAGAGATGAATTTGAAGGGAATGATATCAACTTTAATTTAAAAACTTGATTATGCCTACATACATTAAAGTTTCTCAAAAATCAGGAAACGCCGATGTTCCTTCAATACCCCCCCAGGGATCCCCATCCCGGTGTTCCTTCCCTTGTTGATCTTCAATGGTTGTAATACCATTTAAAATTCATCCGAAGAATGTAAATAGAGGGAACCGCGGAGCGCCGAGTTTTTGAAACTGTCACAGGCTACGCAACGTTAAATACTCAAATTCAATATAAAAATGGACTCCTAACATCTTCAAAGCATTCCCTTTGCATACGGTATGTTATACTGAAAGTGGAAAAAACCAAGAATCGTGTAATAAAAATCAGAATCTACACAAAAACGCTTGCATACGAGTCTGCAACGCATTGGGACATTTTCATGTCTTTACCTATGTCAACTACCAACAGTTAATAGGAGAGGTAGGTAATAGAGAGTTCCTAGTGGGTTTGGTTCGGCTTAGATCCGGCGCGCCGGAACCGGATCGTCCGCCATGTTTGTAATACGGCGCGCCGGATTGCCTCCTTGTGACGTATTCGACCGTAACAATACGGCGCCGTATTGGATACGGCGTGTTCTTATCACAATCCGGCGCCGGATTGAGAGCATGGAAGAAGTAAATCTTCCATGTTGAGAGTGTGTGTAATACGTCACGCCGTATCAAAAACCACTAGGAACTCTCTAATGATTTACGGCAAGCAGTGTCGGAGCTAAAAGGAGTGGCACCCAACAACATCAGGGTGATGGCTGCAACCTTGTCATGGCGCTGTGTGTGGTGCGGGAAAAGTGCCACAGAGTTGCGCGAGTTGGGCATCTCGGTAGGCGTACTCCGTGGTATCACCACCCGTGTCCTGCTAGGCTCATATTTGAACTGGTGGTCGTTTTATAGAGGCACTTCCCTTCATCCTTCTCTCCCACCCCCACCTTCCTCATCTTCCCTTATCCCTAGGGCCGGCGTCGGGTGAGTCCTGGGCGTCCTCCCCATTATATTTGATTTATTTATTTTTTTTTTAAATTTATGGCGTGCCCCCTCCGTCACCAAAGACATTTTGTCTTGAGGGGAGTTAATTTGAAAAAAAAAAAAAAAATAGATATATTATGTTACAAATTGACACAATTATTAATATTAAGAGGTAGGTACCTAATTTCAATAAAATAGACGATTCCGGATTAATTATCTTCTACACTCACGATCATTAGTTTGTAAACAAAATATGAGAACAGTTATGCCCATAGCTCCGCTATTCGTATAGTCAATATGTTATGGAGAACATGAAAATGTTCGTTAAATCGAGAGCTTTCCAACGAGTGGTGAACGATTTTTGTGGGTTAAAAAGTGTAGAAAAGAAACAAACCTAACAACGGGGTCGTTGTAAGCGGAAATCATTATAAAGGCACTGTAACACAATTTCGCTACGCAATTTCGTGACAGTTTTGACATTTTCATGTCTTTCATATGGCACATAAAAAAAAATCGTCACGAAATTTGTTGCGACGAAATTTGTTGCAACGAAATTTGTTGCGACGAAATTTGCTAACGAAATTTGTCCCAAGTCGCCACAATGATGATTATGACCATCAGAAGTGAAGTTGTTAGGTACCTACTTTACAGGTAGGTACTTTACAGTTAGGTAGGTACTTTACAGTTTGATATTACCAGATCAGCTGAGTCGAAAATTGAGCTCCCAGATCAGCTGAGTCGAAAATCGAGCTCCCAGATCAGCTGAGTCGAAAATCGAGCTCCCAGATCAGCTGAGTCGAAAATCGAGCTCCCAGATCAGCTGAGTCGAAAATCGAGCTCCCAGATCAGCTGAGTCGAAAATCGAGCTCCCAGATCAGCTGAGTCGAAAATCGAGCTCCCAGATCAGCTGAGTCGAAAATCGAGCTCCCAGATCAGCTGAGTCGAAATCGAGCTATGTAGTTCATGTGTCGGGAGAGGGGGGGGGGGGCATGAAAATGTTTCAATGTGTTGCAGACTCGTATGCAAGCGTTTTTCCGAAGATTTCAAATATGTCCAATCAAGCGCAACTTACACCAACTTCGTTTTGGTTTATTATTTTCAATAATAAGCCATTGGAATCGAGCAAGAAAAAAGAGCATTTGGGTGGTGGTTGGGGATGAAATTTTCAAAAATCCCCCCCCCCCCCATTTTTAAAATTGAGAAATTTTGAAATTTGAAGAAAAATAAATAAACAGTCGTTTTGAAGACAAATTCCATGTAATTATATCACAATGGTATTCTATACGCTCAACTTCAACTATCTGCATGTTTTTTAATCACACAGCATGGGGAAGCTATGTGACACACCCTCGAGGCAAATTTTTGATTTTTGTGCTATGTGCCAGGGCAAAGACATGAAAATGTCAAAAGAAGATAAGGTTCATCTAATCATCGCCAGGCAGCGCTCGAGTCCTTCCACCACTTTCTTACCCTAGATGTCAATGTCAAACCTTACAGTTAGGAGTTCAAGTGTGAACTGCCTGATACTTTTTAAAAATATCGATACATTTTGGAGTATCATACATCCTTACGCTAGAGCATTTTCAGCTAGTTACCCACATTCTCCAGTGTTGTCACTTGAGAGAAGGAAAAGAATAAACGAAAAATCCCGTTTCGGTATTATTTTTACCGAATTGCGAAGACTATTGTTGCTTTTAAGCTACATTCCCAAGTTAAGGGTAAAAAAAGCACGTTTTCTCTCTTATAAACACTCACTTCGTAAGTTCCATCAACTCGTGTCCCGCAAATTCGTGCAGTTTCGGATTATTCGAGGTGTAAAAGCGCCTACAATAACGAAAAACAGACGAAACAAAAAACTGTTTTTTAATGAAAAAACAAATAGTCGATCTTTGAACAAGTCTTTTTTTTACAATAAACAATAGTTAGCCCCTTTTTTGAGGTTATTCGACGTGAAAAATTACAACAGCGAAGCTGAACAAGTACGTTTTTTTCCATAAACAAGTAAACTATAGTTTACAAACGTCATTTCATTGAAAATAACACAAAAAAACCAACAAAATTTGTACGAAATACCTCAAGGTGGAGTCGCGCCATAAATTGTCGACACGCGGAAGGTTTACGGAAGTGCCGGAGGAAGAAGCGGATAAACCTTCTCTGTGTAAAGAACGAATGCACCTAAAAATGATATACTTTAGTTTGTATACTGAGATTAATTATTTTTTTCAACTTCAAACTAAATCATAATGTTTTTTTAAAAGTTTCCATGTAATTCAATATACATATATATGTAGGTATCTATTTTTAGATACTTTTTTTTGTACAAAACGACGGAAAAATGTCCGTTTTTTTCTTCAAAATACGATTTTTTTTGTCGTACAAATAAATATTTAATTGTTTAATCTAGAATTAGTCTAGTCTATGAACAATATGTAAAAAAAAGAGGGTTTATATATGTATATAAATATGTATAATATATATATAATAAGGTATAGGTGTGAGAGTTGTTCTTGTAGTTTCTTTAACGGTAGATATTGCGAAGGTTTCCGAGGGAGAGGATGTTCGAAGCTCCGAGATCGTCTGGAAAAAAAGAGGAAAAAAATTGAAATTGAAAAAAATTTTCGTTTTTTTTTCCATCTACGTACAACCTAATTTGCACAATCCCTGAAAATTTTCGTCGAAATCGAACAAGAATTGTAGAAGTTATGGCTCTACTACCGATCCGGGGGCCGTGATTTTCATAGGGGACCATCTACACGCTAATCTGTAACATCCCTGAGAATTTCATCGAATTCGGATGAAAAATGTAAGAGTTATGGCTGTTACGAGGATTTTACGTTGGCGCGTGCGCAGAGGCTACTGTCAATTTTGAGGCCTTGATTTTCTAAGGGGACCATCTACAACCTAATCCGCACAATCCCTGAAAATATAGTCGAAATCGGACAATAACTTCGCACAGTTATGCCGGTTACAAGGATTTCATGACAGACAGACAGACAAAATTGTTCAGGAAATTTCGATTTTGAAGAACTTTTTTTTTCAACCTTGAAAAGTTTTTTTAATTTTTACTGCAAAAACCTTAATAAATAACTCTCTTTGTCCCAACGAACTCATAGAGTGCCCACATGACTGCAACAAACAATTTTTTTTTGTGTGGAATGTTTCCTAACTTAACCCTAATCGGACCACGGTGTCGCCGAGATCGCCTTAGGAATTTCACGGATGTCCTTAAGTGTCACCAGATTAACTCGATTCAAATTGCAATTTAAGAATTATTATTAATTTAAGGATTAAGATGAATTGTGTGAACCATTTTTTGTAAGTTATTAGGAGTCGAAAAAATGATTTTATCGAGAAAAATTTGGAAACATTTTTCATCGATTTCTGAGGAAATTTTCGTCATTTTGTTTATTTTGAAAAATTTTTGACATTTTCTATTTTGAAACTTCCAATAGCCCTAAAAAATGCGAAATGAATTAATAAAAAAGTAAAATGGTAATTTAATTTTAGTTACTCTAGTGACACTTTGGGGCAGCTGTGGAGCTCCTGAGATGTTTTTGGTGACACTAGTGACACCATGGTCCAATTAGAGGTAAATTGAACAATTTCTGAATATTTTTGGGCGAATAAGAACGAATATAATAGCGATTTCGACAGTGAACTTGCAAAACCATGTAAGTCCGATTTTTTTCGAAAATAAGGTTATTAGCTATTTGGATAGAATGAGACCCCCTTAATCCATCAAACGGAGCCAAACTGGCAAAAACTCGACTATCTCTTCTTTATGCACCAAAGTAATAACCTGTAAGTCTAGAACTTTCCACGATCGAAGCAAGTCTATCTAAGTCTATCTAAGTTTTTCTCGTTTCCTGTAAAATTTCTGGAAAACGACTTACATGGTTTTGCAAGTTCACTGTCGATTTAAAAAAAATTAGCTAACGTTTCCAACATTCATGAACATCAACATACTATAAAAAACCTCGTTCCATTTTTTTGAAGTAAAATTATTTTACAAATACTTACACCTACTATCACTATTGCTGTGGTTTGAAAATTTGAACTGAATTACTTGTGAATAAAGTGATCTGACTCTAAATTGAAGGTGAATGACTATGAATGACTATGAGAAGTATATACTCGGTAATTTAGTATGAATTTTAGCAAAGGGAGTTGTTATCAATTTGGGACCGGTCTATGTAGAAACCGGCTTACCAAATTAAGAGGGAAAGGCCTCTGGTCAATAAAAACCGGCTTACCTAATGAATTTACTAATGTTGGAGGAAGGTTGAAGGTGTAGTTTCTGGTCTGTAAAAATCGGCTCACTACAGGAGTTGATTTGACTAAGTTCTTTTTAGTGGGTTTTGAGGTTGGTTTGAATGAGTGTAGACGCTTGTTGGTGTGGAGAATGGTATGTCTCTTTTCTTCGGAAATCGGGAATACAGGGTGTCACCCTTTCGGGCGCACCACCGGGCAGGGTTCGATTCTACTGCTAATTTGCAACAAAAAATGTATCTTCGCAATTTTGTTTTAGAGGCTTCGTTTTTGAGTTATTTCACTTTTAAGATTTTTTTCGTGTTTTCGACCTTACATCACTAAAACGGCTATAACTCCCTTAGTAATTGATGAAGTAAATTAAAATTTGATTATGTCATTGGATAGAGCGTCAAATTTCCTATCTCCCTGATGGGGTTGAAGAAAATTTCAAATAAAACGAACGGGTGTAAAATAAGCTAAAAGTAAAAAACGCTGCAAATTATTACACAATGGTTTATTATTTTTCTATATAGATCACTCGTCTACAAAATCACCAACCATCCAATATGAAGAAAAAAAAAGAAAAAAAAAAATAATAATAATAATAAAAAAAATCGAAAAAATTTAAAAAAATCACCAACTACCGATCGCATTTTGATCAGCTCTAATTTGAACGGAGATTAGGCCTCTTTTTCGATTCACACTCGTGTTTTGATTTATATATACGAGTATATATATTTCAATTCAAACCCTTAAATTTTCGTAGGAAGCGAACGGTTTGTCCTACAGAGCTCCGCGTGGTCTCAAAAAATTCTAAAAATTCTATAGAATCTTGAATTGAAGGAAAAACAATACCTTTATATCAAAATTTTTCGAGTTAGGGCGTTTTCAAAATTTCAAAATTGATTTTGGAACCCTTAGAAGTGACCTACGTCAACCAAAAGCTTCGGGGCACAACTAGACCCCAAATGGAGCCACCATACCACATTTCATCAAAATCGGTCCATGGTAAGTGGCAAAAGTGCCGCGTACGGCGGACGGCGTACGGCCAAATTTTTATTCGATTTTTGGAATCTACGTACCTTGAAACGTAAACCATCAAATTTTGAGGGGGTATTAAAAATTTTTTTTTCTTGGTCGATTCCAAAGGTTCATTATTGAAAATAATAAACCAAAATTGGTAAAATTTCGAAAATTTTCACTTTTTTCAAAGTTTGATTCTCGAAACGTCGTGAACGGAAATATCCATGCTGTAAGCCTAAGTTGCGTGTGAATCCCAGCTTTCTAACGGTGTAGTCATTTTTTTAAAATCACCTCTTATTCAGTTAGAAAATGACGTTTTTAGGGTAGAAATCGTTCATTTTTGAGTGTAAATCGGCGTTTTTCACCAGGAATGCTTCCCAACTTATTAAATCATTTGAAATGAAATTTTACGTAGTTTTTGACGCTGAATCGAATCTTAACACTTTCCGATCTCCTCGACAAACAAATAGTACTTTTCAAGCCTTTTCCTTTGGGCGAAGGGCTCAATCTCGTTGTTCGTTTTATCCAAAATTGAAGGGTACGGGGGAAGAACCAGGTTTGTCAATTTTTTTCAAAAATGAGTTTTCAACGCTATCTTGTGGCTAATGTTAAGTACTATACCATGGTGTGATCCTTTCGGGGGAAGAAGAAGGTTAGTCACGCTAAAATTAAGGTTAAAGTTTTCGTACAAGGGGGAAGAATCAGGAGTTTCATAGATTGAAAAGCATTTTACTCAAAACTATGTTCAGATGACGTACCTGGTTCTTCCCCCGTACCCTTCAATTGTTATTAATGACCCGCACTCCTTCCACTTTGTTGACTTACATAATTTTTGCCCTCTTTCTTGAAAATAACGTCCCGATCATTTGAGGAAAGCTTTATCTTTTCGATAGATAACAAGTTGGGAGTCGAGGACTCAGTTGTTGTACCCTGTTTGCTTGAAGGGCTTGAAAAGTACTATTTGTTTGTCGAGGAGATCGGAAAGTGTTACCATTCGATTCAGCGTCAAAAAGTACGTAAAATTTCATGTCAAATGATTTATTAAGTTGGGAAGCACTTCTGGTGAAAAACGCCGATTTACACCCGAAAATGAACGTTTTCTGCCCTAAAAACGTCATTTTCTAACTGAATAAGAGGTGTTTAAAAAAAAATGACTACACCGTTAGAAAGCTGGGATTCACATGCAACTTTTAGGCTTACAGCATGGATATTTCCGTTCACGACGTTTCGAGAATCAAACTTTGAAAAAAGTGAAAATTTTCGAAACTTTACCAATTTTTTACTTTTAGCTTATTTTACACCCGTTCGTTTCATTTGAAATTTTTTACAACCCCATCAGGGAGATAGGAAATTTGACGCTCTTTCCAATGACATAATCAATTTTTAATTTACTTCATTAATTAAGGGAGTTATAGCCGTTTTAGTGATGTAAGGTCGAAAACACGAAAAAAATCTTAAAAGTGAAATAACTCAAAAACGAAGCCTCTAAAACAAAATTGCTAAGATACATTTTTTGTTGCAAATTAGCAGTAGAATCGAACCCTGCCCGGTGGTGCGCCCGTAAGGGTGACACCCTGTATAATATACAGGGTGTCTACACTTTGGATGGGCATAACTTCAGGGTTCGATTCTACAAGGTATTTCCAACAAAAAATGTCTCTTAGCAATTTTCTTTTAACCCACTCAAAATTCCTTTTTTTCACTTTAAAGTTTTTCTTCGCGTTTTCGACCTTACGGAACTGATATGGTCATAACTCCCTTATTTCTCCTGAAAAATCAAATCTGATTACACCGTTAGAAAGAGCGTTAAATTCCTAAGCTACCTAGTGCAAAACGAAAATATTTCAGCAATTAAATAGTACCATAAAATCAAGTCAAAAAGCCAACTTTACAAATTTTTTCTAAAGTTGACTTTCTTAGACCAAAGCTTTCACTGTGAATCCCTGCCCATTTCGATGGGCGCTCTTCGGGGAAAACATGCTCAAATTGTCAGCTTTTCAACGGTCTATCAATTTTTCTTTTCAACATTCAAATTGGAAGAGTAAATGAAGTTTGAATGTCAAAAAACGTGTGTTTTACATGCAAATCCAGTGTTTCAAGCGGTTTATAGTCCCCCTCGACCTCAAGACGGCTTGACGAGTTTGGTATCATTTTCTATGTAATTTTTTACGCTGAATCCAATGGTGATATTTCCGAATGATTCGGACGGCTAGAAAGTGGATTTCTCGAAGAAAACCTTCGTTTTTCGTACATAAAATACGCATTATTCGTAGATATGGTAGTGAGCATGAAGTAACACCTTTCTACTCAATAAAAACACCGAATTTCTAGCTGATTGGAGTTTTTGTTGAGTAGAAAGGTGTTACTTTATGCTTACTACCATATCTACCAATAATACGTATTTTATGTAAGAAAAACGAAGGTTTTCTTCGAAAAATCCACTTTCTAGCCGTCAGAATCATTCGAAAGTATCACTATTGGATTCAGCGTAAAAAAATACATGGAAAATTATACCAAACTCGCCAAGCCGTCTTGAGATCGAGGGAGACCATAAACAGCTTGAAACACTGGATTTGCATGTAAAACACACGTTTTTTGACATTCAAACTTCATTTACTCTTCCAATTTGAATACTAAAAAGAAAAATTGATAGACCGTTGGAAAGCTGACCATTTGAGCATGTTTTCTCCGAAGAGCGCCCATCGAAATGGGCAGGGATTTAGAAGAAAAACTTTGGTCGAAAAAAGTCAAGTTTCGAAAATTTTTTAAAGTTGGCTTTTTCACTTGATTTTTTGAAACTATCTAATTGCTGAAATATTTTCATTTTGCTCTAGATAGCTTAGGAATTTAACGTTCTTTCTAACGGTGTAATCAGATTTGATTTTTCAGGAGAAATAAGGGAGTTATGACCATATCAGTGCCGTAAGGTCGAAAACGCGAAGAAAAACTTTAAAGTGAAAAAAAAATGAATTTTGAGTGGGTTAAAAGAAAATTGCTAAGAGACATTTTTTGTTGGAAATACCTTGTAGAATTGAACCCTGAAGTTATGTCCATCCATAATGTAGACACCCTGTATTCTATGGGGGATACCCCCGCCTCCGGATTCTAGTCCTCCCGGAGGGGAGGTCTGTTGTCCGTTGGCGTGTTTGTGTTAGAAGAATTTGGTGCCAACTTGTTGGTAGGACTGTCTGCGTGCGTCGGTCTGATTCGGTCTTGTTGGTGTGTCTGTTATCTGTTGTATCGTCTCATGTGAAGTATCGTTTGCTAAGTTCATAAGCCCTAATTATACAGATAAAAGTTAATTCTCGTGTCCTAAAGTCACTTATTTCCTTCCTATAGTTCATACGTTGGTGACCTGAATTCCGAGGGAAAGAGACCGTTAGTTTTTATTTGTGAAATACGACATATCCTGGAGGCACAACAACTATATTTATTGTAAATTACGTTATACACAGGCTGTCCCCAAAAACGTCCAGATAGTGGCAAATTTTTTTTTTGAATCTTCAAATAAGAATCGTGCGCTAACCACGCCAACTTGGTTTTTTTCAAATGAGACCCCATTTCGGTTTATTATTTTCAATAATGAACCTTTGGAATCGACCAAGGAAACTTCTTAACCCTTCAAAATTTGTTGGTTGGCGTTTCAAGGAACGTAGAATCCAAAAATCGAATTCAAATTTGGCCGCCCATCCGCCGCACTTTCCCCACTTACCATGGACCGATTTTGATGAAATTTGGTATATGGGCTCCATTTGGGGTCTAGTTGTGCCCCGAAGCTTTTGGTTGATGTAGGTCACTTCTAAGGGGTGAAAAATAAGGTTTGAAATTTTGAAAACGCCCTAACTCTAAATATTTTGATATAAAGGTATTAATTTTCCATCAATTTAAGATAGTATAGAATTTTTAGAGACCACGCGGAGCTCTGTAGGCCAAACCGTTCGCTCCCTACGAGAATTTAAGGGTTGGACGTACGATAAATCAGAAACACGAGTGTGAATCGCAAAAGAGGCCTAATCCCCGTTCAAATTTTAGCTGACCGAAATGCGATCGATGTTTTTCTCCATGTTGGATGATTGGTGGCTTTGCAGACGAGTGATCTATATAGAAAAATAATAAACCATTGTGTAATAATTTGCAGCGTTTTTATTCGATTTTTGGATTCTACGTACCTTGAAACGTAAACCAACAAATTTTTTTGGGGGGTTAAAAAAATTTTTTTCTTGGTCGATTCCAAAGGTTCATTATTTGAAATAATAAACCAAAAACGTTCAGTTCTTCCATAATACTGATGACATGGCGATGAAAATTTGTCAGGCATCATAGCCAAGGTCCCGATGAGTTGGTTGAGGGATATTGTCCAGTAGGTGTTGATAAATGGAAAACATTCGAAAGTGCGGGGACTTACCCCGCCCTACCCCATAGCTTGATGAGCTTCACAGGAGTGAATCGAACAGTATTTTTGTATGAAATATATTGCTTCCGAGTCTACCAAGGTAGCGGAAGCTTTGTTTTCACTTTTCAAGGACGAAAAAAAAAGTTCTCCAAAATCAAAATTTTCACTCGCGTTTTGCGTTTTAGACCTTTCTGAACAATTTTGGTTCCGTGTCTGTCTGTCTGTCTGTCATGAATTCCTTGTAACGCGCATAACTATACGAAGTTATTGTCCGATTTCTATGAAATTTTCAGGGATTGTGCGGGTTGGTGTGTAGACGGTCCCCTATGAAAATCATCATCCCCGGACTGATAGAAGCGACTGCGCATGCGCAAACGTGAATTTCTTGTAACGGCCATAACTTCTACATTTTCCATCCGATTTCGATGAAATTTTCAAGGATTATGCGGATTGGGTTGTAGATGGTCCCCTATGAAAATCACCACCTTCGGACTGATAGTAGCCACTGCGCATGCGCAAACGTTAATTTCCTTGTGACGGCCATAACTTCTACATTTTCCATCCGATTTCAATGAATTTTTCAGGAATGTTACAGATTAGTATTTAGATGGTCCCCTATGAAAATCATCACTCCTGGACTGATAGTAGCCGCTCCGCATGCGCAAACGTGAATTTCCTTGTAACGGCCATGACTTCCACATTTTCAACCCGATTTCGATGAAAATTTTCAAGGATTATGCGGATTGGGTTGTAGATGGTCCCCTATGAAATCACCACCTTCGTACTGATAGTAGCCACTGCCGCATGCGCAAACGTGAATTTCCTTGTAACGGCATGACTTCCACATTTTCAACCCGATTTCGAATGAAATTTTCAAGGATTATGCGGATTGGGTTGTAGATGGTCCCCTATGAAAATCACCACCTTCGGACTGATAGTAGCCACTGCGCATGCGCAAACGTTACTTCCTTGTGACGGCCATAACTTCTACATTTTCCAATCCGATTTCAATGAAATTTTTAGGATGTACAGATTTTCTTGTTTTGATGTTCTGATGTTTGAGATTAACTACTATGCATCGGATCATCGATATAATCCGGGTTATGGATACGAGGAAGCTATGTGCCACACCCCCTTGGCAGACGTTTTTCTTGGTTGTTGTGGAGAAGGAAGCAGAGGACGTCAATATAACTTTTTTTCAACATTATTTGGCAAGCTCTTTCGTGGCAACTATGGCCCCTTTCTCAAGCCTACGAGAAAAAACAATTAATTAAGACTAAAAGTAACCTCTAGCATGAACAATCACGGTTAGTATAACCAACCAGTCAAAAATATTATGTCAAGAAAAAAGTTATTACTTAATAATTACTTTTTATTATATATTGACGTCCTCTGCTTCCTTCTCCACAACAACCAAGAAAATGACTACAGCAGGAGTACAGAACGATGAAATATATTTGGGTGAATTCTGGGTTGAGTGGCTTACCGAGAGCGGGGAGTAGGCTTCATTGCGAGCGAGATCAATTGGAATAATAGGAAGTCCGAAAGCTGCCGTGTCGTTGGCGTTTCTGATGCTCTGCACCTGCACCACGTGCCTGAAACAACATAATAATAATAATGATAATAATATGTATTTATTTCCAGTTTTCACAACAACGTATGATTGGAATTGTCCAAAAATTAAAAACATACAACACAAGAAAGATAATAACCTAGAATAATAATGGAATCTAATCAGCCAAAGCTGGCGGAGATGATTGGAAAAAGTCTTTCACACTATAAAATTCTTCGTCTATGAATACTTTTTTAGTGTAGTCTTAATTTTTGCAATCGGACAGCTGAGGGGCACCGTCTCCAATGTGATTGAGGATCTTGATGATGGAGAAGCTGGCACATCGCTCAAAAAACTTCATTCGGTGACGTGGGACTATCATGAGGTCGGTCCGTCGTGTCGAATAGCCATGGTCGAACCTCATGCCTTCAAACCATGGACGAAGTTTCCCGAGCAAACAGGACAGCGCGGTATACATAGGTGGCAGAGACAGTCCATCAGCTTATTTTCTCGGAACTTTCCTCTACAAGACTGCCCGGGTTTCAGACACAAAAGTACTCTCAAGGGCTCGTTTCTGCATCCTGAAAACCAACTTCAGATTTGCAGCTGACCCCAGAATAACATTGCATAAGTAGCTCTTGACATCACGAGAGAGTGGTATGCTGTCAGCAGAACGGAGTGATTCGCCATTGTTTTCAGCTTCCGCAGGCAAAAGGTGTAGCGCTGCTCAATGCTTACACAATCCCGTAACATGTACATCGTAATTAAGGCGACCGTCCAAGTGTAGCCCCAGAAAGCGGGTTTTCTCCTCAACCAACACATCCAAACCGTCAAGCACAATCGTTGCTGGGTGAGATAGTCTTGACTGTGGAGCCCTGAAAAAGACACATGAGGTTTTCAACTCATTCAGGCACAAGCCATTTACCGACAGCCAATTCTTAGCCGCCCGATACAGAAGGGAACACGTTTCAATGGCTTCAGGCAGGGTGTTCTTCTTTATGATGATGTTCGTGTCGTCAGCGTATTGAACTACCAGGCAGTTGTTGTCAATCGTGGAAATGAAGTCCGGGAACCCCATTGACGAACACAAAAACAATAGAGGCCCCAGAATGCTCCCTTGTGGTACCGATCTGTCCAAATACCTCGTATTTGAGTAAGCAAAACCATCTGGGCTGGGCACACGAACCCTCCATGGTCTGTCAGAAAGATAGGACCGGAACCACTCCTACGCAACTCCCCTAACACCATAATACCCCAATTTGGACAGCAGAAGGCTATGAGGGACAAGGTCAAATGCCTTGGTCATGTCCAACATCACACAATCCGTCACAACATCCACGAATATTAGATTATTTTGTACAACTCGTTCATTCACGTTGATGAGGCTCGTGCAGGTTCTACGCGTTTTAACCCGCGATAATTTTCCCTCTTTGCCGCTCACGGCACCTTCGATTTTTGGAACCCCTCTCACCTGACCAGGTCTACTCAGAAACTATGATATCTCTTTCGATTACCTTTGATCGATCTGATCGGCCATCTCTGCCAGATAACATTGACAATTTGAGGTGAGCGATGAGATTGTTAACTCAAGTTATTGTGAGCATTGCAAGCCGCTCTTCAAGCAGCTTAAAATCATCTATACAATAAATCCCCAATCGTATGTATGAATGTCACCGATTGCG